>VOMN01131098.1:0-35611 GCA_014899125.1 Orchestia grillus | reverse complement strand
GGTGAGGGATGGGGCAAGCAAGGTGAGGGCAGAGGGCCGAGTGAGGGATGGGGCAAGCAAGGTTTAGGGCAGAGGGTAAGTCAGGTGAGAGCCGCGGGGCAAGTCAGGCAAAGCTTTGTTTACGGTAAACCTTAAACTCAACAACCGATGATGCGATCAAACGTTAAGGATGAGTCAAACCAGCATTTGAGCAGACCGAGTCGTTCTAAGGCTGGTGAGTAGGATGAGACGAGCTGAAGGTTTTCGACAAATCAGTTGTGTCGTGTGGTTCGAACAACTTGTTGCATTTGAAACTAGTGAATGATTTCAATCTTGTTGTGCTCCAAAGCGATGTATGCGAGATTCATGTGTGCGTATACTTATAGCAAATTCTACCGACGTGATAAAATAATCAGTTGGCAGTGCTGGTTGCTTCCTCCAAACGCTAGAAATTTTTTCTAAATTTAACTTGTGTCGTGTTCATATTTCACGCGTCTTGGCGGACTATATGCCTGTACGATTGCTTGTACTTGCTCCTAACAGCTAATATTTATTTTCCGAAACGACGTGCAGAAGAAGTGTTTATTTCTCAGCAACATTCCTGACTTGCGCTCGCTCTGTGCGGACTGTTAGGTTACCTCTGCTATAGACAAGCCTTGGGGTCTTCTGTCTTTCATGCCCACTTTGCATCTTTCATTGTTACATCTTCTTTCGCTAGCTCTTCATTGTCTTTTCTTCCTTTTCATTCTGGACTCACTATTTTTGTGCGAAGGTGATTCTGTGAACATACCATACGAATACATTACCCGTTCCCTGTAGTCCATAGTCCATAGTCCATAGTCCATAGTAAATAGTTCCTTCTTCTAATCGCTCTCTTTGGTTCACATTGGATGTAGATAAGGAGCTTTAACACGTTGGCCGCGATTTCTCCTTACAGGTAAAATTTCATGTCGACAAATATGTCCGTAGTGAAAGTAAAAATAAAAGATTTTGTTTTCACGAATTTGGTTATCCTATTCATTTTTCTTCTAATCTAAACTAGCTTATTCGAGTAATGAACGCAAATTTTACGAAAACCTAAAAATTTGTATTCATATATGTTGATGCTTTCGTTACGTTAGGTTAAATGATCGCGTGTACCAATATGGCGCACATCGCGGCCAACGTGTTAAACGAATTAATAACCTAATGTAATCTAATCTAATGTAATCTAATCTGCTTTGTGCAGACACAACTCAGTCCTACTAGAGGAGCGACGTAACTCTCTCAACGATAAGCTCTCGAAGAAGGAGAGGAAGGAGCGGCGACGGGAGAAGCGGGAGCGAAAAGAGCAGCGACGGCGGGCTCGGTCTGAAGCTGGAGACGATAGAGTCGCGAGAAAAAAGAAGAAAAACAAGCCCCCGTTACCTCCTTCGTCTGGTGAATCTTCTTCCCTGTCTACTTCGGTCTCCCTAAACTCGCGTGATACATTCAACCACATCGACCAAAACCACACGGACAGCACACGAGAAGTAGCAGCGTCATCAGAAGCGTGTCAATTTGCGTCCGTTGAGGCTCACACCTTCGAAGAGGAGACCCAGCTTCTGGACGAAGGTTTCACGGACACCGTTACAGCAGCGACAGCGTCAGTCGACCGTCTCTGCCTCTCAGAATCCGCTGCCACTGTTACCGAAGTTGCCGAGGAAACTACTGGAGACTGGGAACCAGTCGACGATTTTTGGGGTTCACAAGCCCCGGATAGTCCGTTAGTAGTCCGCCGTTCTTCGCCTTACCTGGCCCCTTCCTCGGACCCTGAATTGTCCCCATCACCTCCACAACTCCCCAACTCTTCCCCGCCTTCCCCTCCCCCCGTTCACTTTACAGACATGGAGGACGCTCCTCCCCCCGAGGCGGCCGAAAGATCTGCTGCTCCTGCACCCCCCGTTGCCGAGTCGGAAGAGCCTGAGGTCGAGAGGGAGCCTCCCATTCTGTTCAAGGAAGACGTTGATGTGAGTATCGAGGATAGGACTAACCCTTTGCGCTGCAGAGTGACCACTTCACTAACCCCTCATTCCTCCCCATTTCCCTCTCCCTCTTCTTCTCCCGACCCTTTACCTGACTCGCGCTCTCCAACACCCCCGCGCTCCATTTCTTCGCTCTCCCCGTCCCCTCACACCTCTCCTGTCAGTTGGTACAGGGGCTCAAGGTCTCGGTCATCGTCTGCATCCGAGTTGGAGTTCGGGGACTCTGAGAACGAGAGTGCGACCAACTACGACTTTAGAGACGATGCGGACACAGTTGGCAAATTCATAAACGCCCCTGATCTTCAACAGCATGGGAAGTATAAAACTTTGCCTAATGAAGATTTCAAGAATAATGCTAATGAAGACGTTCATCGTCAAGATACAGCTAAAAATTCGGACACTCAGCCACAACAAACACTTCAGGTATCCCCTGTTCAAATGCCAAGAAATAACGAATTTGAAAATCGTCACAATGAGGGTAATCGAGCGTCTTTGACGGGACCAGCGCCCGAGAAGAAGGATGCGTCGGATGCCATGAAGATTGAAGGGCGTGAAAAGATAAAGCTGGAAAAAAATAAACGTGATAGTCAAGCATCGAAAGATACACAGAATACTTCGCGTGATGCAAAAGCTGAGCAAGAATTATTGCGGCCTATCAAAAATGGGTCACTTGGAATATCGCTCACCGAACCGGTTGATTCGTCTCCGAAGTTACCCAGTGCTGTGTACTGTAAGCAGAATGTTTTACAGCCTGTTTCAAGAAATCCAGATGCATCATTATTTGGTCTTCAGTGCACTACGCAAGAAAAAGCAGGACAACAAAATCAGGATAAAGTGAAGGCTAAAGATTGCGATCAAGCGCAGCTTTCAACGAGACAGCCGAGTACTTGCATTGGAAGTGGAGGGAGGACGAACGTTCATTCTCATGAAAACGTGGATCACGAAAACTCGTTTGCAACAAAATCAGTGCTGGCACCTGAAGAATGTCGAGACGACGTACAACCTGATGCTAACAAGAAAAAGAATTCTGTCGAAGCAATGCGCTTGTCGGGAGATTCGAAACCAACTGTGAAATCCAAAGACGCTTCTCCTTTCCCAGACTGCAAAAAAACTCAAAACGTCAGTAAGAAAACTGACGGAAAAACACCTCCCGTCGCGTGTGGGAAGTTACTTGGCCCTTCTAGGCACTCTCCTGGCGAGAAGAAAAATACGTCAACTCCTGCACAAAATACGGATCTAAAGCTGAAAGGAGCTCAGAAATGTTCGAAAATGTCTCCTGAAAGGGAGAGCCCCGAGGTTGATATCAGCTCAAGCTCTTTCAAAGATAATGATTCTCCGTTTTCTAAGAAAAGTCCTGCTCTTGTAACTCCTCATAGAGAAGACGCGACAGCTCAACGTCCTGTGAATTTGAACGAAATCCGAAGACCATACCAAAATAATGATAAAAACACATCTAATGTCACGAAAGCACTTCAAAATGATAGTTCAGTCCAGTTATCCCCCGTTCCTAAAACAGTTTCAAGTGCTACCAAACCTACTGTGTTGGCTATCATCCCAGGGCACAGCCCAGCTGAAAACAGAGGTCTGACGAGTAACTTAAAGGATTCTGAAGTGCTGTCGTACTCCTCTCCTTCAACTCCTCTGGGCCCACCCCCTGAGGCGGCCCCTCTAAAAAGGAACCTAACTGAAGACATAGCCAAGTTTTTGAAGAGGACTGCTCCGGCGGAAGTAGCGAAGCGTTTCAGCTGTCCTATTAGTAATGATATAGAATATTCAGAGCCTGCTGCTCCTGAACTTGAATGTAATGTTGCTACAAATAAACCTATTAATACTTCTAAGAAGCGTGAGCAAGAACCTGTGGTCCATGCTCCTAATATTACTACTTCAAACGTGGTTTCTAAGAATGGTGACAAATCAGATAAAAAGCCAGGTTTTAGCGGGAAAAATGTTTCCAAAACTGAAACTAAAGAACCTCCTCGTCCATCTCAAGAGGTCAGTTCGAATTCTAGGCCTGCTAAAGCTAAGGAACTTCAGGAGAAGAGTAATGCAACGTCAACTAATCCAAATCCAGCCGTCAATTTTGATGACTTGGGTGGAGAAGCCCCGAAAATGCAAAAATTCCCTGGAACCGCAGACCGCGGTGTTGAAAATACACTCATTTTTAGACCCCCTGCAAGCAATCCTCGCCCTCCGCCTCCTCCATACCGTCCTCTTGCGCAGCCTCCAAGACCCTCAGCCCCCCGCACGAGCCTGGTGCGTGCTCCTGGTGGGGGTCTAGTCAGACCTCAGCCACAACTACCACAGCAACCCTGTGTCGGTGGGGGTCCTCGGCCTACGCCCCCCAACATGGGCGCCTCCTCCTTGCGAGGGTTTCGCCCCGTTGTGGTTGCTCCTAAAGGATCATCTATTGGAGTGCCTCCTAACGGCTTTCAGACTGCTGTTCTTGTACGTCCTCCTCTCTCGGATGGAATTGCTTCACAACCACCAGGGCATTTGATCAGTCCTACGCTGGTGACCGTTCCTCTCCCTGTAGGGGCCTCGCCTGTGTCTGCTCCTATGCCTGGTCCGGGTCAGTGGGTAGTGGTACCCAATCAACAGCACATGCTTCTTGGCTCCGAAGTTTGCAATGAAGATGTGCTCACTGGCACACCTGTTGCTAAAATGGCCATATTGCCTGATGCCAACCCAACCGCTCCGTCAAGTGCTGCTAAAACCTCAGGTGCAAACCCAAAGCAATCTCAAGAGAAAAACTGGTCGCATCTGGCCCCTGTTCCTTCAAAAGAGCTTGATCCTACCGATGGTGTATGCCCGGTAGACTCAAATGTCATCGAGACCAAATTCCACATCTATCCACCCGACTACTACGCACAGCAGTCCGGCTCATCTTGTGACTCACCTGGGGCGTCTGACCGTTCTTCGTACGAAACTTCGCGGGACTCCTCATCATCCAGTCTGTGCCGGTCATCCACGTCATCCTCGTCCATGTCATTCGGCTCGTCGTACTACATGCTTTACGTCGTGGATCCGATCGTAAGACCAGCAACTCCGCACGAGTCACTTTCTTCCCCTGAAACCTCCCCAACTCCCGATGATGCCGCGCAAAGGGCTGTGTCCTCGCCTACTCACTCGGGTATTGTTAAGAGCGACTCGAACAGCTCGGTGATTAGCTTCCGTACTATTACTCCAGAGCCTGAATATTTTGATGCAAATGACAAAGCTTTTAGAGAATTGCGAGGGCTGTCTCGGGGCTCCTCGGACGAGCCTCTAAATCTTGATGGGTCAAGATCGTCATCTCGGGGTTCCATCAGCACGCTCAAGATGTCACCGACTGAATCTTGTGTGGATTCCAGTGAAAGCAGGCGTTCAAGTCCCGTTCGGAAAATTGGTGTAACTTGTCACCGCTCCCAGCCATCGTCTCCAACTCGGTACTCCTCTCGTGTCTCTCGAGCTTGTTCTCTGGAGTCGCTGAGCTCATTTCTCCGCCGCATGCCTCGCGCTCCTTCAACGCTGGCCTCTCTTTCATCCCTGGACCTGCCCGTCCTTTCTCCGTCGCGCTCACCTCCTCCTGTAGCAGTCGACCGCCCCCCCTCCACCGACTCCCTCATTCTGTTCCCAACGGACGATGATGAGAGCGAGGAGCCCTCAGTGCTGTACAGACCCGTGCCTCGCTACTCTGGGTCCTCTTCTCCTCCTTCACTGCCGTCCCAGCTATGCTTACTGGGACCCTCGCGCCCTCGTGACGACCCTCTCACCTTCCCAGCCGTGGCACGTCAGGTAGGCCCCTCCTAGCCCTTCTTGTCCTCGCTTGTTTCATCAGCTGCTCCCGACCCTAGCAACATTCCCAGCGTCGCTTCTTCAATAACTAATCATTCATTATGTTCGACTTAAGCGCCTTCCTTAACTTCCATATGAATAAAATGCCTGTCAGGTTCTTTGACAATGTATTTCGATTTTTGATAATCTGAGTATTTTCCCACAGTTTGTTTGACGTGCATTCTGGCTGTGTCTGCCTGCCTGTGGTATCATACGCAAGACTTCCCAATGAAAATATAGAGTTGGATGGGATTATAATTTATCAGCATTTTTTCTGTGTTCATAAAGTCAGTCAGCAATTTCCGATAGCAATGGGTGACTAAATGTAAACACACCAAAACACTTGTTAAATACATTCTACCCCTCTTGGGACCGTAGCACATACCGTAGTAATGGGGTAAAAGCCATATATTTTTACAGAGCACAATGTTGCCCTCTCGTGATATGGTGATGTTCAGATGGCCAGACATTTTCTTCACGTTCATGCTTTTGCTGCCAATATCCACTGCAATGTGGTCTGCAAACATTTAATCCTCGTTTTTAATAAGGCTTGTCCAAGGTGATCGAAAAAGATAACGCAAATATATTAGCCGTATAATACAGTAATACATTGTAATATCGTATAACATAATGCAGGACAATGCATGTATGTACATAAATAAAATACATTTACATTCGTTGTTAAAGTTTGGGAATTACATTTTTGCTAGGTTCAAACGGGACAGTGATTCTTGATTTTTCCAGATTTCTTCACTGAAGAAGTATTCCTTCAGCAACAATTATACGTATAGGCTGTGTTCCCTATTCTAAAATTCGCGAATGAATACGTATTCCGGCATTTGCATTATCGCTATACAGCAAACAAAGACACACGCATCGTTCCTCCCACACGTACCCGTAGCTGCTAGCGTCTGTTTTGTAGCAATATTGTAAAAGATGCATTGTACTAAGATGCGGATCTGTGGCAGGCCCGACGCGACTTCGACGAGCTGGTAGGGTCGTGCATGCACCAGCTCACACCTGAAGAGCAGCAGCACATGGAGGAGCTGCGGGCCTACGTTGTCGAGGACGACGGCGCTTGGGCTCTGGGCGAAAATTTTGGCGACCTCTTCACGCGCATCTTTCACGACCCGAACATTCCAGACGCAGCTCGCCTGCACCTGACGCGTATCCTGGCCGTAGCGGCACTCAAGGATGACGTCATCCTGCTGCTGCACCAGGACCGCAAGGACCACACCATCATGAACTTCGCCAACAAAGTTGAACACCTTTCACCTCAGCTCCAAGAAGCCATTGCTCTCTTCGTGAGTCTTGCTTTCGTGTAGTGTTTTGCGGTCTTTTTTCTTTTCTGGAAGGTTTTGTGAACTCTATGCGAACTTTCTTCATGCGAGGGACGTTTTGGAGTTTGCCGTTTTTTATTTTCCACAATGCGAGTCGCTTTTCGTTCTTTGTGCCTTCTAAATTTGTTTCTGTAAGTCGGAATTCTTCCTCTCAGTTTCATTTGAGTCTCTGGTAACTTTACTTCTCTATAACTTTTAATTTTTTGAGTGTGTCTATTCCTGATCTTTGAGTCACTTCTGTCTTCGTAAGTCGAATTTTCGTTTGCACGTCACATCCCTCTTCCTGTTCAGAACATTTCCTTCTCTACTAGTCTTATTTCCCTGTGCACAATTCCGATTATGCTCTCAAGTCTTATTTTTCCTCGCCATTAATACTTCATCTCTGTGCAAGCCCTATTGCATTCACTAAGTCTTGTATCTTTAGTGAAATCCTTCTCTAATGGGTCCCTTTTTTCTTTTATACTCTGAATGTTGTATTTCTTTCTCCGAAGGTTTCCTTTCTGTTTCAGTAAATGTTATTCCCCTTTGGAAGTCTGGTTTCCCTCTCTGGAAGTCTTATTTTAGTTTTCGGAAGTCTTGTATAACCCTAAAGTCTTATTTCACCGTAAAAATGTCTTGTCTCTCTGTCTATGGAAATCATTTTTTATGCGTATTTCCCTCTGTAGAAGTTTTGTTTCCCTCTCTGGAAGCTTTGTTTCCCTCTCTGGANTGTTTCCCCTCTCTGGAAGCTTTGTTTCCCCTCTCTGGAAGTGTCGTTTCCCCTCTCTGGAAGTGTCGTTTCCCCTTTCTGGAAGTGTCGTTTCCCTCTCTGGAAGTGTCGTTTCCCTCTCTGGAAGTGTCGTTTCCCTCCCTGCAAGTGTCGTTTCCCTCTCTGGGAGTGTCGTTTCCCTCACAGGGACAGTGTCTAGTTACCATCTAAGTTTCACATGCTGATCCGTACATTCCTGTGACTCTTAATACATAGTTAAAGAAAACCTTCTCCCAAAAACTCAGATACGCTTCTAATTTTCGTTTGATGGGAAAGGTTGAATCACGGGGGATGTTACTCATTCTGTACAGCCACAACCCGGCTCAAGAATTAGGTTTAAACAATGAATCAAACTGCACACTGCTTCCTTTCGGTTACGCCGGGAAATGTTTTATCTTGGGAGACAAATTCTGCACATCTTTATCATGATGTATTTTCTAGAATTTTATGCTTTGTAAACGTTCTGGTGCTTTCACAATGAATGTCATGCTGTATAACTGTCTTTTAGTTTTCGGATTGTAATGAAAATGGAATTTCAAGCTTTATGTAGTGTTCAGGAAATGAGTAGATCCCCACCCTTCTTTTAAGGAGTCAAAACGCTTCCGTTAAGACCCAGTAAATTGACTCACATTTGCAGCAATTCATATTTTTATACCCTGCAATAACGAAGTACATATTTTATATTGATATTAAGTATTTCCATAGAAAGCTGTTGTAAGTATTTCCATAGAAAGCTGTTGTATTTCCATAGAAAGCTGCTGTCGCTAGAAACAAGAGAGCAATGCACTTTTACGCAATGCACTTTTACGCAATGCACTTTTACGCAANCGCTGGAAGGGTCGCAGCCCATCAGCAACATTCGAGTCACCACCAAGGTGGCAGTCAACGCTCTGCTGCACTCTAGCGACCGGGTGAGAGCCTTGTTTTGCTTTTCAGCCAAGCATCGTGTGGTTTTATTACCAGTGTACACGCCCTGTAAAAAATAACGCTACTTGTTATATTTATCCTTTAATTATTTTATCATTGAAGTATGTTATGAATGCAAAACAAACAATAATAGTCAGGAAAAATTGCCGATAATTTTTTTGAAAAAATTTCCTAATTTAATGTATTTTGTAGAATGTATTTGTAGAATGTATTTGTAGAATGTATTTTTAATGTATTTTTGTGAAATTGACTTGATTTCATATTGCATCTCCGATGCGAAGATGCATCAAAGATACTATGCGAAGATACTGGCGTCCCCAGGGGGACACAATTAGGTTACCTCAGTTTTAGCTTGCTTTCGGGACTCGTATCTTTCGTGCCTGCCTTACAACTTTCTATTTTCAAGCCTTTTTTCGCTGATATTTTCTTTCGCTTCCTTCTTAACTTTCTTTTTCCATGCTCAAGGAATGTTGTAGGGAACACACCTGTGCATGATTTCACGTTTTCGAAAGTCCATGCTAAATAGTCGCTTTATTTCGCTCTTTTTGGATTGCATTTCATGTAGATAGGAAGCCTTAAACTAATGCTAATAATTCTAATACTGACAAAGAAGTATACAAAAACACATTGCTCTTTATTTTGTGTTATAGATTTATTATATTTTGTGTAGGTTTTCTGGAGATGTTAGTGCACAATTACATTACATGAGTTTCTTGAACAGACATATTTCGATACCAATAATATGGAGTTGCGGATTATTTTATGGCGTGTGCGTTTTAAATTTCGAAATATTTTGTATTGAATATATTCTTCTATGCATGAGCCGGTAAATTACTGAACTTAGGAGTTGTGTTGCGGTTGATGTCATAATGAATGGATATTAAATTCACTCATTTAATTCTAAACATACCCATTGTCGTTTTTTTGTTCTCTTTCCGGGAATTTCACAGACCATACGTACAACACGAGCCACAGTAACGGATTTATTTAAATTTGAATCGACTTCATTCTCATTGTCCGGGTACGTGCTGAATTGAAGATTTTTAAAGAACAGATCTATACACATCATCCGCATGTAGTATTACACAGTTGTCGTCTGACGATGTTTCATGATTAGTTACAAATTTCTTTCGTCAATGAAATAATTTAAATGTGTCATTCATAACCAAATTTATCTTAGTTTTTCAGATTAACAGATCAATTTGGTAGCACTCTGCGTGACGCCAGCGTTAATTTTTGATATAGTTTTCATCGCCAAAGTTGCAACAGGCATTGTGATGATTCCTTTTTCTACGCGGTAGGCTCATGACACTTGCGGGTTATAAGATTTTTCTTAGAGTTTATCAAAATAAAATCGTGTTCCTTTCTCAAAAGAGCTCACGGCGTCACCGTTACCCTGGAGACGCATTCATTCACGGAAATATTCACTACATGTCACGTTAAATGTAAGATCATAATATACATAGTCCTCATATCCTGTTAAGAGCGTGTTTCTCAAAAACGGGTTTGTTCTTCTGCACTTCCAAAGCTACTCCATTAGAATAGAGTAAAATAGAAAGTTGTTACAAGATGAGTTGAGTGGTCCATTATTGGGCTTCTACCCAAGTCCTATGCCGTCAGATAGCTGGATTATTGTCTCGTGACTACACCACGTGGTATAGCACCGTCTGTGCATTGTTTATCGCTCTGACTGAGACCGAGGACATACGTTGACGTAAACATTTCGTCGCCTGACTCGCATTCTACAATTGAACTCGCGTAGTACCTTTATTTGCTTGATGACCTTATGGTTGGAGATACAGGATACTGTGTAACGAGCATTTTGTGGTTTGCAGGTGCAGAACTACGGCACTGCTTTGATGTACAACCTAGGGACGAAGGAGGTGAAGACGGTGGTGTTCGATGACGTGGCGCCCGAGCTTGCCATGGCCATCTTACAGTACTTCAACACCAAGCCCAAGGAGGAGCTTCTTTGGCGCACCATGACCGCTCTTTGCAGGTCAGGGCACTATAAGTACTTAGAACGTGTAAGTTAGTACAGTATTATGTATGAATATATGTGATATTATATGATATATACCCGGGAGGGAACATAGAATAAGCGACAGGATTTTGTTAGTTGGGTCCGTCTGTCGTACGCTATGGGGACTGGCGTTCCCAAAAGAAGCACTGTTAGGTTACAGTAGCTGTAGATCGACCTTTAGGACTTCTATCTTTCATGCCCACTTTACTTTTTTTCAATTTTCACACCTTTTTCGTTGTCTCTTCTTTGCGTTTTCGTCCTCTTCATGCTTAGATTGTACTCTCTATGCGCAAGGGATCCTGTGTGGGAACACACCTCGTGCGTAGATTTCCCGTTCTCTTGTCCACACTGAATGGGGCCCTTCTGTATGACATAGTCCGCATCGCTGTAGCGGTGCAGTCCATATCCACTACTACTAATATCGAGCATTGATTTCCATCGCCTAACGCTGTAAGTTGATTCTGATGTTTACGTATATAAGGAATGTAGTATATTAGTACTGTGAAAAACAACATAATTAAAGCTAATTGGGGATGCGGTGATAACCATGTGGAAGAAGAATGTTAGGAAATGAGATTTGCGTATTAACAAGAAAAGTTTATTTGTGGGTCTCAAGTTTTAAGTTTGTTTGCTGTTGATGAGCGTGGCACTTGATATTGAACGTCTCCCATTTTCTATGCTGAAGGATCGTTTTTTCCGTGAGCACTGTCTTTGGCTCACCATATGGTAGCCTAATCTCACGCTGCTGATCTCGTATTTTTTGTGTAAACAGCAGCATGTCTACAACACATTGCTAACAAACTTTTAGGGCCACGGAATCCTTTATTGAAACAAGCAAGAATGCAGAAATTTGTTTTAATACGAAGTGTCAACGAGGGCAGTTTTTTGCAATATTTCAGTGAAATAAGTGAATATTGTCATTCGCATTTCCTAAGGTTCACTTGCCACTCAGTGGTGCAACGATCGCTGACATGGCCTGTGTTTAATCATTTATACAAATAAGACGGTCGAGATTCTAATCATTCATTCATTACTCGTCCAAAAAAAATTATCCTTAAATTTGAGTCTTCAGCCCAATATCATTTAGAGCGTACGTTATCTAGATTTCTGCATAAATTCGTGTTGCACGAGCACGAATTTGTAAGTTTCTGTGTACTTACTGCACATGTAGTTCCGTGCTGTAGTGCTAGTAGGCAAAAGCCAATTATATATGTGACTTTCCAAGCAAATCTGAGGCTTGTCTAAGTAATCTACACCGGGAGTTTTATATCGAAAGATTAAAGATATTTATTTAAAGAAACTTGCGGGACGTGAGTAGGAAAACTTGTGATCTGGTGCAGAATTGTTAGTAAAATGTTTGTTTTCAGCTGAGCAGAATAGATTTCATTTATTTTTCAGATTTTGCTATGCATCCAACGAGGTGCCATCGCTCATCAAGATGATCGGACCAGAGCCATCAGCATTCAAAGGCATGAGTGAGAGGATCGATTCTGTCATTGAGGAGATCACTGTCAAGCTGAGCAGAGTACGTCTCTTCTAATGCCTATCGTTAAGGTACTTTTTGCTTCGTTGGTAGTGACCTTGTCTCCTAAAAGATCTATAGATTATCATACTTTCGTACTACTTTTGTTAAGGGTTTAAGGTGAAGAGCATAGCAGCCTTCTTTAATCGTTTTCTTGTTGTGACTGTTTCCGGCTTGTACAGAAAAAGTTGAATAACGAGTGAAAATGCACTTCTTATGTTTTCTGGGAAAGATGAGCTTGTGCATGCTTTTGAAATGTTCGAATTTGACGCAATTTCTAGAAGCCTTATTTTAAGCTAATAGTTCTGTTCAAAATTACGTCGTAGCTTTAAACTGTGCACGTGTGGCCCATTGAAGGAGTGCAGTGTCGGTTTAAAATTCTCGATGTTTTGCGTCCACTTTCATATTGAACGTGACGCTTTCTGGCACACAGTGTAGGCTTGTGTGAAGTTAGTTTACAATTGGTTCATTTCCAGAGGGTTCAACTACGTCATAAATGTGCCGTTGAATCGCGCTGTTGTGAAATGTGCAGTCTGGCGAGAAATGTCGTTGATCGAAATACTTTTCTTCTATAAAAAATTTCCCACCATCTCACGTTGAAGTGTTACATTTCTCACTGTTGTCACTTGCGAGGAGGTGCTTGGTCGTGACGATGACGGTTTTCATAGTTACTGGGCTTGTGTGTGGCTTGCTCCTGCCTACTTGAGTGTGGCCGTCAGAGCTGCCGTGTGTGGGTAGCTGGCGGTTTTTGCTGTCGCTCAGAATTTTTGTAATGAATTTTTGAACTGCTATAATAAATACTTAATGGAAAGCTTCTTCTCTTCTACGTTTTCTTTGGGCGTTTTCATGAGGCAATAGATAATTATCTCAATGTTGCTGTTTAATGCTGTTATATATTGCTGTCAGGGTTAGGGTTCGATGTCAGCAGTCTCAACTTTCTCTTACATTCTCATTTTAGAGGGACTCGACATGTTTCTCTTCAGTTATAACTTTTTTGCAACTGTACTTGAACTGTTCATAAAATTTTTCTCAGAAACTACCGGAGCGGCAAAAGAATTTGTGCACAGCTTAGGAGTAAACTAACTGAAATTCAATTTTGAGCAAATCGATCAACTCCGGTTTCTTTACCTTCGTAAAATTTGTTACAGTATACGGTTAGTTTGTGCATAAGTTTATGTAAAAGTCTATCACAATTGCGCAAACACGTTTAATAATGATTGACGAGAATATTATGGACTTTCCCCATAAAATGCGAATGTAAGGGCAATCAATTGCGACCGTTGACTCCAGTCTAGCTCGTTCTATATAACAGACCACCATAAAGTCGTACTGTAATTGGTTTTTAAAATATCTCAAGATTTCCTATAAATAATGGAAATTCAAATTGGTTACGGCACTGAATGACTAGAATATATATTTTCCAGAATAACCACACTGTACTAAGTAAACAAGTATCAGGGAAATGAAAGCAGATGACGGATATCACATTTACAGAAGCTACCAGTCGATGATATGAGTATCAGAGGCAAACAAAACAGGACTTTGTATCAAAAAGTAGAAAACAAAGCGCTACGGGAGGGGAATGATTGACCGATAGCTTCCCACGACCTCCTCTTCCGCTGTTATTTGAACCCTTTCTGTACAAATTACGAAAAGTTTTGTCGTTCCTCCTCCTTTAGATTAGATGACGAGATTGAACGTCTCGGTTAAACTATTCCTTAAAGACGAAAACTTTCGAAATATGTTTTAGCAAGGCGGTATGAGTATAGAGTTTTTGAGGGAAGGGGGCCGATGTGAATCAGCATAGGTATCATTTTGAAAACAGGTTACTAGATATCTACATAATATCAATGCCTCGCTCTTTCGCTAATACCCATTAGAAATAAAACAGGATCAAGATCTCCGATTTCTACCTGTGCGATGAACAAGAGACTAGCTACAAGTGACAAGCATTAAAAAATATTTTCACTGACACAATCGATGCAACATCACCAGGTTGAGCTACAGATTACGAAAATGCTGATGCTAGAGAATTTCGAATATGAAAACACTTTGGGTCAATGTAATTCGTTGAACACTAAAATTTGCTAAAACATGTATTGATTCCAAAACTTTTGGAAATCAAAATGGGTTCAATATCTATTTATACTCTGTTATTCCGCTGATGATCACATATTACAGGAACACATTCGTATTAAATCTTTCGCTGGCTACAAATACAAACGCAGCATAATCATTTCTCGCATCGAATGCCCATGAAATTGTAAAACTTGTTAGGTAAAAAGGCTCTGCACTAAAGTATAGCTGCAAACCTGCATACAGATAATAAGAAAAAAATCTGTCACTACTTCAATTTTGAGTACATTTCCGATGATCGTTTTTCACGAACTGAAAGACAAAAAAATATATTGCACGTATTATTGCACACAACTATTTAAGAAGCATTCTTCTGCTTACTTCAAATTAGCACCAAGCAAGAAACAGAACATTAACAACTTGTGTAGGATAATTAATTAGTTAAATTCTGAATTCAGACACGGGTTCCCATACCAGCACGACTTAAGATCTGCAAGTTGAACAGCTCACGCTCAGCGTTACGTATCCCATCTACGTAAAATTTCTTCATTATTCTAGCCTACTTTTTATCCTCTTTTTCAGAAAGATTAGCTAGCGTCAGTTCGGTGTTAGAGCAAATTTCGCATCCATAAGATGTTAATGAACTTCTTGACCAATGATATAGACATGGCTTTGAAAATAAGAAGTGGCGAGTTCAAGAGATATCGCATCAACACCATACAAACAATAAAATTAATCTGTTTTACGGTGAAAATGAGTCAATAGTTGCACACGTAAATGCAACTGTGCTATGTATTAATAAAAATATAAACGTACCCTGAAAAAATTTTAGAACGCTGTCAGCACACGCTGAGACAAAAACATTTGTGAAATATAACCGCTATGTTTTTGGAGCCCATTGAGGGGTGAAGCAAGAAACATTTTGTTCAACAAAAATTACTCTTCTAAATAAAGGAAAAACTAAATAATGCACTTTGGTTATTTCGACACGATGCGGAATCATACATTTACACACGAACCAAGTTATTGCTTCTAAATGTGAATATCATTCAGTTCGGCCAAAATAATAGTTACCTTCCAGCTACCGATGTAAAAATCAATCACTTTAGTGTAGCAAATAAAAATGGTCATCGAACATTTCATTTCAGTGTTTTCGCTAAATGTTATTACTGCCTAAGCATTATCAAAAATTTTCTTGTACCACTATTAGGAAACTAAACACAACAAATTTATTATGCAACTGAACACAGAGAAGAAACGTGGAAAACAACTAACTACTCAAGGAAACAGTATCAAAATATTACCTCAAATGACAGTAGTCATCGTCGTTCGCCAGCTTCAAGATAGCCGAGCTATTTAAAGAAAAAATTGATTAACGTGCACAGGCTCTTAGAGAACGGTACGAAATAAGAACAGTAACTGACCATATCAATGACACGTTTTATATGTTGTTTCTTTAGAGTTGTGTATTGAATCGCAAGGTACCAGTCACAGGGGGTGATCATTTTACTTCATCAGAATATGAAAATAAAAAAGTAAGAACTTTAAGCAGTAGTTTAAGGCTTTTAGCAGATAATTTACCTTCAATTAGACATGGTCTGTCCTCTTCACACATGAAGTGCTACGTAAAATACGGTGGCCATTAATTTATGCTTAATTCATAAATGAGCTGCACCACCCCTTAGTGTCACGCAGTAGATTTGGGAGACAGCTGTTGATGAGAATTTTTACAAGATAGCCAATTCTCTTGCTCCCAAAAGGTTGCTCTCGCTAGAAGTACAAGCCTAAATATCGGCTACTAAATTTGGCGTTCGTAAAAACATTGTTGGCTCAACGCACCTCAAACGAATGACAGTTGAGAGCTCAAGTCGCGCAGAGCCTGTGTTAACAACTTGGTTACTAAAGTTACAAGAAGTACTATCATAGCATAGAAAATTATTGAGAATAATGCAACACGATAAAAATTTGAACGTGGTCCTTGTTTCGAAACAATAAACTTTAGAATTTAACCAACAATAGGTGCTACTTTGCATGATATGTGATAACTTTATGTCATTACTACTTGTTAAAATCTTCTACTCGAAAAAATGATATTTAATAATCAATACAGATTAGAACCTGCCGGAAACATTATAAAAATGCATAAGCATATATTTGTGAAATATATGTTCTAAGGTGCGACGTAATCAATAGGTGATCATCAAGACGTTAATATCTCATTTGTAAAACTTTGATACCAAAAAACAATAATCACTGAAGGTTCATAAAATTAAGACGAGCAGGCAACAACACAAATTAAAAAAAGAAGAAAATTGAAAGTTTAAATTGAAAATTGAACGAGCTGTTTCCACAAGTATTTAAGAAGATAATATTTAAAATAAAAGTACGGACTAAAGCTCGAGAGCTGCCAATCTCGATTGTCGTTAAGTAAACATAATTTTCCATCGCAAATAGTCAAATTGAAAACTTCAACACTAAATTAAAATCTTTAAATAGATATCCCACACCGCACTCCTATGATATGACAAGGAAACGTAAATGCGTGAACTTTTGCTCTAAAGCGGCAGTGCTGCGTCTGATCTACACGAAGGTGTTGATGGTGTAGAACTTAGAGGCATGACATACTCCAGAGAGACGTGCTATGAGGTAAATTTTGTAGGATAAACTGAACTAATATTTGCAAGATTATTACGCAGTAACACATTTTGACCAAGCTGCTAGTTCGATAGAACTACTTCGTGCAATGATCATTAAGGCTACGACACATGTTAAATGTAAACAATTTTACATGTGAGGAAGAGCGATAAAATTATACATATGAAATTAAAAAATTTCATCCGCGAAACACAACAGGTTTCTCTCTTCCCTCGCCGCATAGTTTTAGGAGAAAGTGCGGTGTTCACGATTAGAAGTCAAAAATTATGCACTAAAAATAATTAAAATTGCAGCGTTGTAGTATCACATACGTCACTGGTAAATACTACGATCAATAATAATTTCTCGTTAAAAGTATAAACACAACATTGTTCCGATCTCCAGTCCGATTGACGAGAGATAAGGGCTTGGTCTGGTGGTACCTTTGGTCTTGAGTCGTGCGATAGAGCGGTATTAACGAGTGCAATTTCACCCTTGAATAGGATACACGGTAATTCTAAAATTAAAAATGCAGCTATACTCAAACTTGACAACTATTTCTCCGGTCAGCATGACTTAGAGGGAGCATCTGATATCGAGAGTTTCCTTTCGTTCTGACCAAAACTGCCAACGTACAAGTTGGAGAATATTTCTTGATACTCGAATTCTGCGAGCCTGAGACGACAAGTTGTATCACTGTTTCACCCTTTAGATGGTTCTAGTAAAGAAGCCTAAGCAAAAATAATTCTTTGTAGCAACTGTTACACCCTACATTATTCACTAGTACATATATGTAATGAACGGACTGAGACTATTATGATTGGGTACAAATCTGGAGTAAAAGCTGCGTGTCTGAGGAGAGTGCGATGCTCAACTACTACTTCTTGAGTGACTGGTAGTAAGAGCAGAGCACCTGCCACGCCTTCTTGCCCATGAAGCCGTCAGGAGGGTTATCTCCAGCCCGAGCAAGAGCACGCATCTTCGTGCCCGAGATGAAGAGGAAGTCGTCCTTCCTGGCAGGGTCGAACAGCGCCATCTTCCCCACAGTCTTGTCGTACGCAGCAACCTACAGCAACGAACAATCTTAGAATCTCCAACATCAATACAATGGTAATATTTCTGCGGAGTTTATTTGTCGTTCTATACAATCGTGACATTAAAATTCGTCGAGATAACGGAGGTACGATAATACAGGTACTAGTACGCGCTATCCACCTAATTTACTAGCGCATTTTGTGGCTCCGCATGATTATTTCATGAAACAATTTGAAAATATGATTTCTCATATACTGATGACTATTACAAACCGTAGACTTCGGTATTTTGCGAAGTACAATTTCACACTACATATATTACAAATGCTGCCACATGAAATTAGTATGATCATACATACGTACATACATATATGCTTTTGTCACTTGAACTTGAGATCCCACAAGAGCATTACTAACGTTTTCATTTAATATTTAACTGAGGGCAAAACTACAGCTTGAAAGCTCAAAGTTAACTATCTCCTAATTATGAATCAACTGTGTACGAAAGACATCACCTATGTATCTACGGTGCATCGCAAAAAAGGGGGTTACCACCGTTAAATCTTTCATTAAGCGTGAATTAAACATTTAGTTTATTTTCAAGTCTGATAACGGACATGAATTATCCATTTGCTACTAAATTTTCCAAAGCTTAAAACGATGTGCCATTGTTTGATCGTTTTTGAGACGTCCGGTACATCAGAAGATATCTATTGTTACAAGAATGTAAGTCGCTTCGCGCAGATATGTGAGAGCCAAAATTCGATTTTTGTAATTCAAGAACTATGAAATGTTTGTTTAAATCGGGTGCCAAAATCGCGAGTAATTTATCGCTCAAACTACATACCTTAAGTCCCTAAAATAATACAGTAAAAATACAGTTTATTATATACAGTAAATTATACTTGTACAGTAAAAATGAGCCGTTTATTATTTTACCATACCTAAGATATTAAAAAAACAATCAACATAATTGGGCACATATTTTACTAAATGTAGCTACTGTCACACCCTGCATTATTCACTAGTACATACATGTAACGTACCGAATGAGACTATATAATATAACGATTGGGTACAAATCTGGAGTAGGTGCGGGTCAAAAGAGAGTGCGTAAATATCGCGATTCCGTAATGATTGGAGACTATCAATGATTATGTAAAATAATATAAGGCCCTTAAGCTTTTTCATTAGGGAACGGAATCATTAGGGAACACTGTTTGCTACTCGTCGTCGTTATTGGAACATCAGGAATTCGTATTTTATAGGTAACGCAATACTGTACGAAACGCAAATTTCTAACAGACACAAAATCAGGGGTGAAAATTGAAAACTGATGCTTTTTTTTGAGTTCAACGCATGTATTTTAACTACATATCATAATTTCGTAATGATTGACGACTATGAATGAAAAATGTAAAATAATATAAGGATATTTTACACGATATTTTAAATGTCACATTTCCTAGCGATAACTTCTTACATTGCACCCTCTTCAACTCAAGTCATAATGAAATCATCATAATGAGTTGATATTCGCTTGTGAAGAATGAAAAATACGCCAGTTTCTATTCAACTCATAAATACTTCATATTTTTTAAAACTACATATTGTAAAATTTAACAAATTTCGATCCAGATTTTTACAAAGAGAAAGCTATAACAAAAATTGTGTTTTCTGTTGTATGCCAAATACTTTCCTTCAATGTAACTAAAATTGGAAGTATGCAGTACTTCATAAATTTTTGGTGAAAAAGTGTAAATCTTGTCGAACATAAATACATCGACAGCAAACAGCTCATATCCAGTGAAGGTGGAAAGCTTTGCTGCTGAAGAATAAAGGCACGAAATTCTTTCATCATCTCCGACACTGCACTGGCCAACATTCGATCACTTGCTGCATGGACAGCGACATTCGCGGGTTAATATACGGACAAGCTCCATTATGAACAATTAATTAAACAAGAACCTACCTGGAAAGGTACGATCTCAAGCTGGGAGAGCCCTGGTGCCATGGAGAGAACTCTGCGGCCGTGAGTGGCATCATAGAGATCTTTGCCCGTGTCAGGGTTGGGCATGCCAGCGGGGTCGCGCCCCACGATGTAGAAGTTGGCGCCGGTGGACATACGCGCCTTCGCGTGCCACTGCACCTCAGTTGGGCCAGCGTACATCATCGGTGACGGGAAGATGGCCAGCACCGTAGAGGCAGGGTCCAGGATGCCCTCTTCCAGTACTGAAAAGTCGTTACCAAATTAGAACCGCTTTTTCTTGCGCGTATTGGAGCTTGGTGTACCTTTATGAATGCGATGTTCAGCGCATCTTTTGCTTACTGTGATGTGATTCGACTTGAATGTTATTGGTCTAAAGTTTCGTCCGCATTGTATTTCCTATTTGCGTTCTTCTTCTACCCTCATGCACAGCCGACTCGTATGACAAAGAGAATTCATTTTCCTGCTCGTTAAGTACCAATAACGCATCTAATCATTTCAAGGCTTTCACTCACAACACAATTACTGGCTCATTATTTTCGTTCAAATTTTTCTATCTCACCGAACACTTATTTTTGCTTCGAACTAAAAAAGACCTACCCAATCTCCTACTAATGCATATAAACCTCCAGATCGCTCCAAAAATCCCTGAATATTACCAAAACTGAGAGGAAGACACTACTTTACTGTCGATTATTAAAAATATACCACGAATATATGCGCACGGAGAAGAGGATATGCATTTTGTGAATGTTGTTGTTCTACGAGTTGTATGTGTACGTTCACTTCTCACAGCCTTACGGAACACGATAAAATATATGAAAGAACATGTTATAGGAAATCGAAATAAAATTAAAAAGCTAAGATTTCCGAAAAAAAAATTAAAAAGCTAAGATTTCCGAAAAAAAAATTTAAAAACATCTTAGTGAATCTGGATAGTTGAATTAGAGAACTGAAAAAAAAATTGAAAAGAGAATTGATAACTTGAAACGTACAAGCTCATTCATTGCAAAGATGGACACTAGAAATTGTGAAAAGATTCAAGGAAAGGTACTGATGAGTTCAACTCTGCATTCACGAATAAAATCAAATCAATAAACACCAGTTTTGAAGTGACTGTTTCTTTTCGACACAACAGGCCTCAGAGATGTAAAACGGCTACTTTCACAATAAGCTACTTGGTGTTCGAAGTTTTACGAATTTCGAGCAGGTTTGCATACGCAAAGCGCGTCCCAGAAAAGCATAGAACGTTGCAACAGGAACGAAGGCTGCTTCTCTAGTCCCACTTTGGGTAGCAGCCCTAAAATTCACGGCATTGGAGTGCACACACAAACACGTTGCAACAGGAACGAACATTCTTGGTTTGCTTCGTCCCACGTTGGATATCAGCCCTAAAATTCATGGCATTGGAATGCACACTCAAACACTACACATGGACGCGCTATTTCTCGCGCAGACCAAACTAGATCTGACCAGCGTGATGTTGAGCCATCCTCGTGTTCAGGGGCACGTCGTCGTCCTTCGTCCAGCCCCCCAGGGGATGCAAGAGCAGCACAGGCTTCTTGTAGCCCTCTTTGATCAGTCGCTCGCGAGTGTTCTGAACAGCAATACAATTAATTCATTAAACATCTAATTAAAATTGGCAATAAATTGTTCACATGCAGTTGAACATCCCATGAAAGCAGGATAATAACTCCAGTAAATGTTACATAAATTAAAAGAAAGCTATGTTAGTCACCTAATCACGGGACTAACTTTACTTCTCTGAATAATGAAGGCATCATAGTTAGGTGATGATGATGATGTGGTCCACCAGTCCCGTTATTCATAAACGTTCAACACAGTTTAAATTAACTTATTTAAACTGTGTTGAACGTTTATGAATAACGGGACTGGTGGACCACATCATCATACAACACCCGCATATATGCCACCGTTTACAGAAAATATGACTACGTTTGCTACTCTTGGCCTACTGAACGTCTAGAATATAGTTGAAATGATGCTCCAAAAAGCGCTAACCAATAACTCGCATTCACGCAGAATTATCTGGACAGATTGATTAGAAACGCAGAAGCTCAGAACGCCAAAGAACGTCATACAAAGTTAAAATAACGTACAAAAAGCGTAAAGAAATTTTTCACAGCAACGCAAAAGCATTGATTAGAAGCGTCGGATCGTACCTGCATGAGAAGAGCGTGCCCGTTGTGCACGGGGTTGCGGAGCTGGAAGGCAAAGACGGCATCAGCTCCCATCTGGCGGAACTTGGCCCGCAGCTCGACGGGGGTGAGGCGGTACTGGTCCAGTCCGTCGTTCCAGCTGAGGGCGGCACAACGGCAATGGTGAGGGTGGAGGCACGGGAACGTGACGGTAAAAATGAGGAGGGAGAAGGAGGGAGGAGGTGGGAACAGAAGAGAGAGAAGGGAGAGAGAGTGGAAACAGGACGGAGAGAGAGTGGAAACAGGACGGAGAGAGAGTGGAAACATGACGGAGAGAGAGAGTAAAACAGATTTCAGAGGGTAGGAACGAACTGAGGGTAGAATAGAGGCAACGTAGAAAGAAGAAAAAGTGAAACAGAGTAGAAGAAGAAGTGATAACAGGATGAGAATAAAACTACCAAGAAATGAAAATAAGAACTTTAGTAGTTATGTGGGTGAAAATTAGAGCAAATGATTACACGCGAGAATACAATCAAGAAAGAAAAAACCATACGAGGATGGAAATAGGGTATAAAAAAGAGCAGGAAAATATGAAAACGAGTCAAAGAGCGAGACATGAAAAAAAGATGTGAAAACAGAGCCAAAACTACTATTTGCAAATATCAGCCTCATAACGGCACACACTGCACGTCACCGCAATGACAAGAACAGTGCAAACAACGATTACTTTAATAAAAATGTACGAATAAAAATGCAATGAGCAATGCGTTTCCCTGACCACAGAAAACACGATCAGATTCTTGTCGAGTTCTTGTTTCTGTTCCCTCCCTCGAAATGGAGTAATAGAACTCACCGAATCTTCTCGAGACCAAGAGTGGGACCGCCGCAGAGCCAATCACCGCTCTCGTAGACCATCTTGATGTAGGGGTGGTTCTTCGTGATCGTGCCTGTACAAGGAAAGAAAGGCGTTACGCGTTGCTGGCATCACAACGTCCCAGTGAAACCTTTCCGCCGCATCACCGATAACATACTCTCAGGCGGCGATATCAGCACTTGGACGGCCAAAATTATGCTTGACTATAGATGCTCAGGTGGAAGAGTTAGACTAGGGCATGGTGATACAAAAAATATAACAGGACAACATCATTAGAAATTATGAAGTACCTATTGCTGCATGCCACTGCAATGGCTGAAAATGAGAGTAAAGTCTTATCTAACCCTGAAAATAATTATAATTGCATCAACCCACGCTATCTACTGGAGAGGAGTTACTACCTACTCTCCTATCACCAGTCAGGAATAAATCAGGTAAAATACAAATGGGCATGTCACAAGGCTTCTCGTCGTATTTTGAAGGCAACATAAGTGCGGCATTTTAGAGCAACACCTAAAACCCTTCATTCTTCCATACGCTAGCACAGAGATGAAAATATCTAATTGGGCTTTAATCGAAACATGCGCGTCAACAACTGTAGAGTTGTTGACGGTCCATACAGAGAATTTTTTGTAAAGGTCTATGCAAACCATTAATAACGGGTAATAAAAAGAAACCTACGGCACTCAACATGAGTATTTCGTGTAGTCTAATAGAGATATGCTATCTATGCTATCCACATAAGAAAACCCAAAAAATCTGCCAAAAGTACATATACCGTTACACCGACTGGGTGATATCATCATTACTTTTCTCCCAAATACCATCCTAACGTTAAGATAAATGACAGAATATCTGAAATATATGCTATTTCCTCATAAACGTACAAAATTGACCCCGCTTTAACAAGGAATGGTACAAGCTCCTGATGACGGTAGCAGGTATGTCCGTAATTATGCAGCTAGTCTCTACCACTGTTCCTTACTCGAAGCAAGGGCTTCCCAGTGTGTACTTATACTTATAATGATGCTATTGCTTTTGTTTAAAAGACACTATTGATTCGGTAAGAATGAAACATAGGTATACAGGGCAACGGAGGTCAGGAACAGTGAGGGCAACTGAGGTTAGTAGGTATAGAGGACAACTGAGGGCCAGTATAGGGGCACAAATAACACAAGAATAAAAGTCAAGTAGGCTGGTCTGGCGAAGCGCAGACCAGGACCCTCACCGAACTGGCGGGCGCATCTTTCTTCCTTGTTGTGTGGGAAGAACTCGGGCCGCTTGATGATGCCTACAGGGCGGCCCTCGTACTTGAGACACAGCTCCTCACACCCTGCCACTCGTTCCTTGTCCTCAGTGCTCACAGGCAGCACGATGGGGATGGACTGGTTCACGGTGCCGTCGTCCAGCAGCGCGCCGAAGTGTTGGCTCTGCGCAAAGCAACAGTTTGTTAGAAAGAGCGAGTATTGTGTAACACCACAGTTTGTTAGGAGGAGTGAGTATCATAAAACACCACAGTTTGTTAGGAGTGAGTATCATAAATCACCACAGTTTGTTAGGTCTCGCGTTCCTCAATACGACCTCTTGGGAACCATTCTCTGACTGTCGGCAATTCTCTAGGTCTGTCACGTCTAAGGAGTTGGGTTGTGGCCTGAATAAGTATAATATATGATGGTTCCTCAAAATTAAGCTCATCATTATAGAGGTGCCTTGATAAGGTTCGGTTAATTTGCGTGAATGTACTGTATAACCATATACCACCTACGTCGGACATTCTGGCCGGTATACGAGCGGGTAACACTGGTAACTAGAGATTCCAATTCGGTTTAAAGAATTTAAAAAGCCTAATTACTTTCTAAGCGCTTAAAATAAAATTAGTAACAAGAGCCATCGCTGCCATGCAAATAATTCCAACCATTACTTTATTGCATGGCAACCTGCTTTGAGTATAATTTGTGGTAAAATACCTAATCATAACGATGGCAAACGTCCGTAATTGCAATGATGTTCCATTCAATATGAAGTGTTGCTATTTTTGATATGGTAAAAATTTTGAATGAGCAATTGAAATTGAATAAAAGTACAGCACCTAGTATGTTCATAAATTAGGTACTAAGTACACCTATGACTGCTTCCATCATCCTGTATGCGGGATAACATTTATTTCAGTAACTGGATAACATTCTCCACTCCTATTTTATCCCTGATCCTATTTTATCCCTACTAGCAACTAGATTTAACTAAATTAGTTACGTATACTTAGGATGAACTTCATACAGTTATGGGGTTCAATGAGTCGCGTAGTATTCCGAGTTCGGAAACGTTGATCAAACGTATTGTGGGAGGTAGTTCGCTACCAAATCTTTCCAGCACAACAGCAGGTGACGGGTACAATGGAATATCCAGCACTACAGCAGGTAACTGACACAATGGAATATCTAATTATAGCTCATTATTTTCCTTAACGTGCCTCAAAGTCAACTAAGTATCTATTTAAAAAGTATACATCTCATGGTTGTGTTAATAACACAGACCATCGAATAGAAATGTCCAAGCAAGATCTGGTACTCACAAATTTCATTCATGAGCTCTCAATTTCACTACACAGCTCTTTATTTGACATCAATCATCTCTGTGTTGTCAATACCAACTTTGAAGAAAATACTCGAGTCAAACATTAGTGGAAGGAAATCTCAACAAATATTTTTAGTCAGGCGCACTTCTTATGAAGCCTTTGTCGAATCGAGTTACATGAAGAAAATGAACGATTAATCCTTCACTGCCTAAATTATTTTCTACATAACAAATAATTTTACATTACAGGTATTTTCTCTGACTGATAAATTAATCGAACAGCAAATGCATACAGTAGAACATCATTTCCCGTTGATACGCAGTACATATTTTCGTTTGAACAAACACATGTCAGAGATAGTACGCAGAATTAATTGCACCGAGTACAACGGATTCGGTAAGTGTGACAGTAGAACAGGACTAAGAGACTGAACAAAACAGCGTCAAAAGGGAGACATTAGCTCCCATTAATAGAAAAAAAATACCTGCAAGTATTCCTTCTCGGTCATGAATCCCGACAGGGGAGTGGCCCACCCCTCCGTCAGCACCTGCGGGAAAGAAGACGTGTAAATAATCTCACACGGCACGTGTATAACACAACGGAGAGCTTCCCAAGACGTATATCTTTAAACCACATGCTGATAGTTCCATTGGGTACCTTCCAAACGAATCCATTGCAAAAAATCAGGGTTCTAACCCATTCTAAACGGTAAATGAAGGTTATAACGCTATAATCATTCTGAATAACTTTCCATCAGTGCGCAAGGAAAATACTGCACGGTTTCAGTAACTTCTGATTGGTTCTTCAAATGGACAACTGTTTCTGCTTTTATTTTGTCGCAGCCAGGACTTCACATTCGAGCTGACAGTCTCTACGATACAGTGAACAGAAAATCAAACATTGACTTCGAGTGTCAGAGAGTCAAACTTTCTGATGTCCATATTAAAATCTGCTGAATAACCTATCCAAAACTCAAGCGCACGACGTTACACTAAAATAAAGCAGCATTCGCTCAACCATCAGTAAAACATTAACGGAAAATTCGACTGGAAGTTAATGTCAAGTTTCTACTTCATGAACTAGTTTTCACAATATACGAGTAGCATGCATTGACGGCCGAAACTTAGTCGACACTGAGTAGAGCGAGACTGCTGTACAGGCGACACTCATTAGAGAAGTGCTAGAGATATCTAGAGCGTACAGAATAGCAGAATGGGGATCCAGTCTTTTGAGGTTTTCGCAAATGTTTTAATGGCTCGCAGATCTAGTGATCATTAACAGCTTAAACCCTGTGAAGTGACGGGCCGAAATACAGTCACTCGCGCGAGGCAATACAACAAACATTATAACTCGGTATCCTGTTTTCAGAAACTCCTCCATGGTTCCTGAAGAAGGACCAAGTTGAAGCCTCAGTCTAGTCCGGCCACAGGGACACGAGAGACCATTACCTGGAGCCACTGCAGGTCGAGCTTGTTGATGTCAACTGAGGGCATCTGCTGTGCCCTGGCCAACACCTCAGACACCTCGTTCTGGGGCACCACCAGCTCGCGCACCTGGTCCAGCGTCGAGTACGGCACGATGCCCTGCTCGCGAGAGAGGAAATTTTCGTAATCCTTTCTCATCAACAGTGACGGGAAGCGTAAATTCCCAGTCTAACTTCTTCGAAGCTCTACCGATATGATCCGACTATGTGGCGGCTATACCTGTGCTTGGGACCCACAATTACGGATAGTTACAGGAGCTCTGTCGAGAGAGTTAGAGTGGGCTTAAGAGGGATATTTTTCTCCTGACATGGATTTTTCAACTATTCGTTAGCTCTACAACGACGAAATAATTATTTTTGCGATGAGGATGCATTTAAGTTTGCACAATAAATTAGCTCCAGCCTTAAGATAACAGCCATACATTAACACTGCATTGAGCTTTTACCAAAAACTAACAACATCCTCATGAAAATACTACCATAGTATTTAATGGTCGAAATAAGGTCCTTTTGGTCGAAAAAAATGTTAGGTTTCAAATCTAAACGCGGTGGTTCAATGCACATTTAAATTTTAATTAAAATCAAAAAAGTATTGCTTACAGCTTCTATGCTGAATTCATTTCGGCCATGGGTTGATGATGGTGCAGTTCCTGTAACCCCGTTACTTCTGTGCCACTCTTAGTATTGTAAATATCGTATTTTATTCCTTCGAGTGCGCATTACTTAGCTACGCCCGCACTTTTCCAATACGTCAAAGACACATAAAAGTACGTCAGACATCGTAAAAAATAGACCAATTTCAGCATCTTTCTCCTATGGTTCTTCCTCTGCCACTTTTTTCAAAGCCCCAGAAAAAATATCGTAAATTAGAAAAAAGATGCTTCAGAATCTGATTACAAATTAACTCTAGTAAAATTGACTATTTGTTGTTCTAAATTTAAATACGAATTAATTAAAGCTTTTGATGAAGGAGAAGAAAGAAATTTTACACGCATCGTGAAGTTTAGCGCAAATCTTCAAATATTAATTAAAATTAGACCGCATGGAATGACTGGAGAAGCCGCGAGAACACACCCGCATCTCTTGGCTCAAAACAAAGGCCTGTCATTGACGAACGGTACTGTTTCAAGTCAGAGATCAAATCGCAACTAAGAACGGCTTTACGTAATAATCACGTCATGCGCGAAAATAAATTCCCAATCATTTACACAAAGAAAAAAGCGCAATACAAGTGAAACGTTCGTCAACACTAGTCTTCGTGGCCATACTTGTATTGAAAATTTATTTTGAGGTAACGCACAGAGATCAATTTTCTCTGGATACCAGGCTGACAAAGCTGTATTCCCCATCCCTTGCAGTATGGGTCTCCAATACCAAGAAACACGATGAGAAAAAATGAAATCATTGAAGAATGACCCCCGCATTGAAAATATTCAACCGTGTTATTCATCTTCGAACTTTGCAGCGACAGTCAAGGTACGGTACGGGAGATGGAATGTTTTATTGGGAAATTTTGGTGTCGAGCAGTCCTAAAACGTGTATGTTTCGATAGGAGGCCAATTAAAAACTCAGAAAGCGGGTTAAATAATACAGTCGATGCAGAACCGACAACACAACACTACAAGAAATGAAAAATTACGCATCACAACACTACAAGAAATGAAAAATTACGCAACACAACACTACAAGAAATGAAGAATTACGCAACACAACACTACAAGAAATGAAGAATTACGCATCACAACTCAACGCAGTCACCAGCCAAGCAATTGGTTTTCTAAGCAAGACAAGTAACGAACACAAGAATCGAAACTACTTACACATCAAAATGAGACGGCGTCTAAGCAACTTCCAATCACGTGAACATAGTGCGAAAAAAAAAAAGAAACACTGAAAAACGTGTCACTTTAGGAAAACCACACCGGGACACACACACTGTCCGGAGGTGCGGACGGTAGCAAGAGTAACTCCGAGTATAAACTACAAGTCATGCCTTGTACTTTGGTTGCTGTAAAAACTTTCTGCACAACGTGAACACGCAGCTGTTACTCTAGCTACTGAGTTACGCTATAAATAGGAGGAAATGTTAGCTCACGTCCCACAACTACTTGTTATATTAAGAAAATCGAGTAGACAACAGCATGCCAGCGACCGATCGCTAAAGAGGATCGTTTAGAGAACGGCCGGATTCGTTCTTCAACCTCGATCGAGACATGTTAAAGCAAAATAAAAGACTAAGTGATAGCAACTGAAATGCGCAAAAAAGAATTGATGCCTAATAGATTTCTCGAGCAAAGACACGTGTCAAACTTATGAAAATGGGCATCATCAGGCACTTAATTTTCTGGTGCGCTTTAAGCATTTGAAACTCAAACTACAAGAATCTGGTCTCACACTTGTACATAAAATGATAGCAAACAAAGTGGAAAAAAAGAAAATAACTTCAAAGGTTAATGCCCGAAAACTGCGGTTCCCATAACTAGAAGTGCCGTGCCCGACGAAATTGATACATCGAAAAGACTACAAGAAAATCTATAGGTGCTAACAAAATTCATGCAGAAGACATAAAAGCGCTCGACTTGACGTCGCGTGCTGACACAGGAAAGCGACAATCATCACAAAGGCTGTGCGTGGATTTGTGAATGATAAATCCCTGCAGTCTATTTTCAAAGCCATGACCACGGTCAACAGGTAAAATTTAACACTACTAACACGTAGTAGCAAAGAGTAACGGTCAAGGATTCGAACCGGGTCATGAGCTCCGCCACGCCGAGCACGGTCGCAAAATGGGTTAGTTTTCTACGTCCGAAAGGAACAAATGCACTACGGATGATTATTAAAACGACGGTGGTGACGCAAGAAAGAAAAAGATGATTATGTTATGCAAAGCACATACTTACAGGCTCCTGATCGAAGCAGTACGGCACGATGCCCTGTCAGGCAGCGATAGGAGGGGAAGAAAGGATGTTAATGCGCCAGTTGAAGGTGAGGGAAACGTGATGGACGGGCCATGGAATCTCGGCAAAAGTCGGTGCGTACGAGTAAACGAAAAGATCGCTTATTCCAAATGACACACGAAGAAAAAAAACGCTTATTCCGAAATAATATAAGAAAAGAAAACACCGCTTATCTCGAAATAATACAAGGAAAGAAAACACCGCTTATTCCGAACCTAGTGTAACAAAGGTATGTTGCAAATTGGATATTTAAACAGTACGACTGCTATAGTGAAATTCGACATGCAAATCATGTTGCAACATCAATTGTGATTTGTGGTTTGCCGCTCAACCGCTCAGTGTGGTGTGATGGGCATGCGACCTGCAAGAATGCCAACGGATATCCCCACACTTGAGACGCTACAAGAAATGTTCCAAGAAATGTTTTAAGAAATGTTCTAAGAAATGTTCTAAGAAATGTTCTAAGAATGCCAACGGATATCCCCACACTTGAGACGCCCCAAGAAATGTTCCAAGAAATGTTCCAAGAAATGTTTTAAGAAATGTTTTAAGAAATGTTTTAAGANCCAAGAAATGTTCCAAGAAATGTTCCAAGAAATGTTCCAAGAAATGTTTTAAGAATGCCAACGAATATCCCCACACTTGAGACGCCCCAAGAAATGTTTCAAGAAATGTTCTAAGAATGCCAACGGATATCCCCACAATTGAGAGAGCAGAAGAAATGTTCTGAAAAATCAACCAGCCATCCCACGCACAGAAGAAAATAATTTAAAATTTTGAGTCAATGCCCTTCAACTAAATAATCAAACATGATTACGTAAAATCAATGAATTGAGTGAAAACTAACAATACTCAATAGTAACTCGAACATTGGAGTTTGAATATTCCCGGACACCAAAAAAAATATCCGATGTATAATATTTCATACACGCCGCTTCTAACCCCATTATGATCCAGATTTCAGACAATGATGGAATTATGGTCCAGATTTGAGACAATGATGGAATTATGGTCCAGATTTAAGACAATGATGGACTTATGGTCCAGATTTAAGACAATGATGGAATTATGGTCCAGATTTAAGACAATGATGGAATTATGGTCTAGATTTCAGACAATGATGGAATTATGGTCCAGATTTAAGACACAATATTATGGTCCAGATTCAAGACAATGATGGAATTATGGTTCAGATTTCAGACAATGATGGAATTATGGCGCGGACGATGTAAGCAGTTCAAATTACGAGTCATGAAATTTGATCCCAACATATATGTACGTGCATTACGCGCATGCTGCATGTGGAATGTGTGGGGTGACAATCACAAAACCACATAAAAGATTGAACACTAAATTTATTTCCGAAATTAGAGAGCACTTGAAAAGTACGAGTGTATGGGGGCTTTTATTTAGTCATAGTGGATTCGAACGCTGTTCACTACAATATACTCCGCCAAAATAGTCCTTACATACCGTCACAATGCCATGTACTGTGCCACTTGGTGCCGCAGTAAGTACTGCCATGGTTGTTACTGCCATTTTCAACCATAGCAAGCACAGCCCGCTAATTCAACAGCGAACAGACGCTTGAAAAACGATTAAAGGCGTCTTCAAAGGCCAGACCGAAACTTCCAGAGTCCGTCGCAAGCCTTTCAGAAAGTCCCTTCATTTTTGTCAAACCAAATTTCAGTTTCGGGTTCAAATAAAGTAGCACGGACATGACAGCCTCAGACGGTGATTAATTAATAACCATAAACGTGCCGCGCTGTTCAAGACAACTACAGGGCATAATTGAGGTACCCTCACCCACGACGGTAGCACTGATACACTGAAAAAGCTCTGCACCCATTGTGGTACTGGTGATATAATAATTTTGAAAGGGGGCCTTACTTATGGCCCACCTTGTACAACCAGAATTGTGGTGTCGAACCTTACCTTCCGACTCCGCAACCCTGGTTACAACTACGACAAAACAAAACTTGTCTCCTGAGTTGTATATATTCGTACATCGATAGTGTCATAGTTCAAGAGCTCTGTCTTTTCTATTAAACGAATCAATTTCGAATCATAATTTTCGATTGTGGAACAATTTTTCCCATCTTGAGGCCCTTTAACAGAGCCAGGGTGCAGCTAATAGAGGCAAAAATTGAACAAAGAAATATTATGATACAATGGAATGAATTCATTTAGAAAAACGACCTTCTTTTATCATGAAGAACACAAACGAAAGATGCAAGAAATTAAGATTTGAACACATTGCACTCCAGTGCCAGGCAAAGGATCATGTGGTGATGCTCGAGATGCTCCTGAAGAAAACCAAGTGCCTAGGTGAGAAGACTGGAAGTTCACATTCTCAACTTGAAGTCCCCGGTATCCTGACTACTATCAAAACTCATGTTATATGAATGTTTTTCAATACCAGCCGGGGGGTACAAGACCGTACATGAAACTCAGAGCAGGACAACTAATATCGATCAGCATTAACTATAAAGTGCTCAAATCAATTATTTTCCAGTCGACTAATCCCACTAGGTTGCTAGCTTGGTTTGTCTGTCTCTCTGTCACGCTCTTAAACATTTAGACAGGAGAAAATACCCCGGTCTGTATTCCTAATTGGCGAAACTGTCAGATAAGGAACTCCGTATTAGTGATACTGTAAATAACTTTCACGTCAGAGTTACCGCAAATAAGAGAGCATCTTACGAAACAGACATCATTTGTCCCGCCATTTTTGGCGGGGTACGTCTACCAATATTTTATGCATGTAAAAGCCTCTTAAAAGCCCGTCAGCGCTTAATTAGACGAAAATACAACCAAAATCAGTAAGGCAACACTTGCTATTCAGAGTCTGCGTTTCCACATAGACCAACACACGGCGTGCTCAGAAGAAGCAGTTATATCGAGTGTCCCGAGTAATGATACTGACAGATGTATTGTTATCCATTGCAAAGGACTAGCACCACAAAAGAGATAGTAGGGCAAGGAAAAGGTTCCTGCAATGCACTCACATTCTCCTGAAGGACCTCCACCACCTGCTGCACGCAGTCGCTGATCTCAGCGTTGGCGGTCTTGATGACGAGCGTGGGGTTGTCCGGCTTCTCATAGCGGCCGTCGATACCGGTGAACCCTGCGTGCAATACCACGAAATCAGGCACAACGCACGTGTAACGTCTCGTGGTGATGCCTGATGGCACAAAACCAGGCACACACGTCTCACCACTTCTGTCGTCACGCTACACGTGTCGCCATGACTAGGCCCGGCTAACCACTGGCGTCAAGAAAATCGTTTCCCCGAAATCAACGCCGAAGAAGCGTAGCTACAACTTTGCGCCACTTGAAAAAAGGCACAGCACTGACAGAATCAAATTAACCTATGTGCGACATTTCGTGAGCAAGCTAAAAAAACTCATAATTCCAAATAAAATTAGAGCTCAAACATTCTAAATTTCATTTGTATGGCCTAACTGGCCGATAACAAGTGGTATAACTTAGTACCAGGGCACCACATGAGTCCAGTGCCCCACAACTGTACCGTATTCAGTGTACCACCACTGTACCGTGTTCAGTGCTCCACCACTGCACCGTACAGTTAGTGGTGCCAGTGTTGTTCAGAGGACTGCAATTGTTGAGTGCACTAGAAAGTTTTTATAATTCTATGTGTGAAGATTTATAATTCTATGAACTACAGTTATTTTTGCTGAACATTAATAGATCTAGTCACACTAAATGCATTTATACTATGAGTTCGTACAGTAGGCATTATGTAATTGATCAACATTAAGGAACGAGTCATAACCATCACTAAGTCACTACACGTAGATAACATGCACGGTAGTCCGTGACGGTAATCTCAATCTGAAAAAGCTTCAAGGCCTAACCGTGCCCTAGACAGCACGCGTTCAACACGCAGGCAGTTGAGATTTCGTTGAGATTACGTTTCCCACTTGAGATTACGGCTCTGGAGATACCGAGGGGGATATTTACTTCGTCACGTACGAGAGAGCTCTGCTTCTCAATTATCAGAACACAAGATTAATTTCCTAGCAACTCCCCGCATTCCCAATAAAAAAACATCGTCTCGATAACACCAGTTCAGTTTATACACCGCAAAGATAAGATACAACATACATTAGTTGTGTCTCTTGCATCTCCACACAATTTCCTAGGCGTTTGACACAAGATAAGAGATCGTTACTGCGAAATAAAAAATCTAAAAATTTTTGCCTTTTAGGATTTTTTGTGCCCATCACCAGCGGTCGGAAAACAAATCGCGGCGAGGGTCGCCGTGTTGCAGCCGGGGCACCTGCTTTGTTACACACTCGAGTGTGTGCAACACTCAACTTCGGGCCTTGTAGCTCGTCTAGGTTATTTTAGGTTCATGTACCTATGTAGTAGCGCGTCTAGATTGGGTTAGCTATCAGTTTAAATCTCCATAAAATGAGATCTGTTTATTTTAGTCTTGTTTTAGTTCTATTTTAGTGGTTAGTTTACAGCTCCCTAGCCACATGGAATGCGACCTCAAGAGAGCGAAAAGAAAAAACTATTTAGTACGCACTTCAGAAAATGTAGAATCAATGCACAGGTGTGTTCCCACACAAGATTCCCTGAGTATAGAAACAAGTTAAGTAAAGAAAAATATGAAGAAAATCAGCCAAAAAGGTATGAAAATCGAAAGCAGAGTGGGCACGAAAGATAGAAATCCTGAAGGCTTAGCTAGAGTTGAGGTAACCTAACAGTGCCCCTTCCTACCATGAGAAAAAAATCGTACATAAAACAAGTACGATACGCATGTACGAGGACTGAGATAATGTGCATACAGCCGTGCCATTATCACACTGCTCACGTGTTAATATAATACAAGCACCACGTGAAATTCTCGTTGAATTCCAACGAGCGAGTAATGGAAGACTCGCATACACGTCATCTCTTCAATAATTTCACACGCAGTGTACTGAACTAGTCCAGGTCACAGACAAACATGGAACAAGAGCTCAAAAATTAACCATACGAAAGGGCGCAAATATAATTGAGAACTTGGTACAATAAGAATGGAATGACCACGGGGAACATGGATCATTTCACATGTCCGGCGTAACGTGAAGAACATGTCCGAGGAGACGCCCCGAGTGGCAGGCCCGTAGAGGGGCCCCGTGGGACGTGGGGAGATTGTGGGCTCATATGAATTCGATTGAGTTCATTTTTTAATTGGTAATTTTCCAGGTACTTTGGGGTTGATAAGAATGTTGACAAATAAGAAAACGCTCAACTTCCAAGGAATTGATGCACTTCAAAGTCCATGCACCTCGAAAGCTTGGTGAGCTGAAGCATGAATTCACAAACACAAAGGAAATTTTGTTCATCTTCATCGCTCAGTGCCTCGCGTAAATCCTCTACAGCATCGCGATCTCTCTCACTAAAGTACAGGGTAGGGCAGAACCGACTGAGCAGTTTAGAGGCGAGTGCGAGCTGGAGTGTCG
>VOMN01131090.1:0-10518 GCA_014899125.1 Orchestia grillus | reverse complement strand
TTATTAAGTGTAATAGCACGACCTGGAGAGTAGTAATGGTACTCACAGAGTAGGATTTCACCCAGAGTACTAGAGGAGTTCAATAGAATCCTCAAGTATATAGAAAGTGCGAGTAGCACGTTTCCGATGACAAGGCAAATTGAGATGAAGGGAGACGTTTTTTTATATTTTTTTATTTTTTGCTAATTGGAGAGGGTCCGCGAACGCGAAGTTTCCGAAAGGCAAGAAGGGATGAGTAAGCCTAATCAAGTTACCGTGTACAGAGATAAGTAAGGCTGCTAATTTTTTTTTACCAATTCTGGCGAGACCGCAATTGCGGAGTTTTCGAAGGGCAAGAAAAGTTCAGCAAACCTCATAAGTCTCAAGTGCAGGGGCACGAGAGAGTTGCTGGATAAATATTTTTTTTCTATTCGGTGAAGAGCGCGGTTGCGGGGTTCCCGAAAAGCAAGAACTGGGGAAGCCTGGTCAAATTATTAAGAGTGGAGGCATGAGGAGGCTGCTGGAATTTTGTTTGTGGCTGCTACTGGTGTAACGGTGGGTGCCGGCTTTATAAGCAGGAGAAAAGTGGCCAGCGCGTTTCGCTGTCTGACCGCCAGGCAGTGCACACCTTCTCTACTCCTAGTTCAATGGAATCAAACTAGCACGTCAAGGGAGCAGTGTCGAACCTTCCGATGTACATGACAAGCATTAAATGAACAAGGACGATGAAAGCTTTTACTTATTAATTCATTTCTTCATTATTTATTTATTCATTTTTCCGAGCCTGAAGGCTTAAAAAACTTTTTGTAATCGGGTACAAGTAACCCAAGGTATGGGTACAGATTGAATAATCTGCTGGTAAACAAGGCGACAGGAGCAAGAGCTCCTATAGCATGTCCGTCGGCCACGGAAGGAAACGAAGATTTAAATTTTCCTCGGCTCGCTACCTTATATAGCCTGCGGGCCCAGCCGGTCAGAATTGCCTCCGCTGGAGCCGAAATTTCTGCAGCAGAAATTCTTGAAGTGAAAAATTATTGATTGCAACACTTGCCCGTCCGAATTCTTGACTGGACACGCGTGCCTAATGCATCCTTCAGGTACCAGAAGCAACCAAGTGACTCTTTGAATCGTGTAGAAAAATTTGATGGTGACCACTGCTTTAGATAGTCCATAACAAGTTTTGACTTACGGCAAGGAGCATTGTCCTGCATGAACACAGCCAGCTTAACTCCAGAGTTTTGTAACCCTTGACACGTGACCACGGAGTACTTCCCTTGGGAAAGGAAGTTTAAACCATACATTCCTTACCACACCAGTAGTTGTAAGGCATTGAAAACTCAATGGTAAACCGTGTTGGAGTTAATAAAGGTTCTTTGACACAGCACATTGTTCAAGCACACTTCCGTTAACTTCAACATTAACTCTTGAATTTAAACGTATACAAGGGTAATACCCAATCCTGAACTCATACCAAAAACCATGAGGCTTATGTCACCGAAATTGGCTGTTTCATGACGCAGTAAGGTTTGAAATTTTCACAGATTTTTCTTGCAAACTGTTTTCAATCGCTTCTGGATATGGGTATTAAATTTCAATCCCACACAAAACTAATACTTAGGACCAATTTTATGCAGATCAATAGACGTACAATGGGTCAAATGAGTATTCGTAACGTACCGAATAATTAACATTTTCGCTATTAAACGTATTTCAGAAAACCTCAGAGAACTGCAAGTTCTACATAAGAAACAGGGAGATCAAACACATTAGGTATTGTTTAGTGGTATAGTAATAAATGCACACTATGCTGACACCGGTTAAAGGAAAATTTCTGGGAAAGTATCTACTCTTATCAGCACTGTACAGGCTATTATAAAGAAATGAAAATCTGAAGGGAGTGTGGGTAGTAAATAAAATCGGGTGTTCCAAGTAAACTACCACAAAAGGATCACTCGAAAATTGCCACAATATGCGGAGAAGACCCTCAGATACCTCGCCGAGAATTAACAGAACATTTGCCATCGCAGGGGCAAACGTATCTGAGCGAACCATTAAATGTGCTGCGTAAAAAACCTGAAGAAACGCACTGCTCGAAAAGTCCTACTGCTATAGAAAGAACATTTTGCATCTCGAATGTAATACTTAAATGTTCCTTTCTTACCGAAGGAGATGACTACTTTGATAATATTCTATGGCCAAATGCAACAAAAATCGACCTGTTCGACAATAGTTACGACTGTTTGGCAAAACCGAATACTTTGAATCAGGGACGAAACATCATGCTTCACCGTGGGCAGGGTGTTTCGTCCTCGCCATTAACCCTGTCAACGGTGAAGCAAGATGGTGGAAGCATCATGTTATAGGGTTGTTTCTCCTCTACAGGCCAGTATGACTCCATATCATTAAAGGAACCATGAATTCGACCAATTACTGCGAAATTTTGGCTGAATATTTGATGCCTTTTTTTTCAGATGCTCGGGTTGAAAAGAACTAAATGGGTGTCTCAACAAGATAACGACTCTAAGCACAAGTCGGAATACACTTCAGAGTGGCTCCGTAGTAAGAGGGTCAGGGTTTTAGAATAGTTTCTACAATCACCAGAACTTCATCCAATTGAAAATGTTTGGAAACAGTCGTAGATTCATTATGAATTAAGGAAACCATCAAATCTCGCTGAATTGAAACAATTCTGCCATGAAGAATGGGAAAAAATACCTCTGGACTTTTGCAAAACCCTAATCTCTTCATACAAGCATCGCCTGCAAGCGGTTGTAACTGTAAAGGCTATGCGACGAAATATTAATATAGTTGAATGTTATGTTAACAATACTTATTTGCCAGGGTTTTGCTATTTTCGTTGTTGTACGAACATTTTCAAATAAATTGTTGTTTACAAAACATAATCTAGTGGGTTTGACCTTGTTCTTTCTTACGTAGGACTCACAATTCTCCAAGGTTCCCCAAAATACATTTAATAGCGAAAAATTCAAATTATTTGGTACGTTACGAATACTTATTCGACCCATTTTACTTGATCGCGGAAGCCGATCTTGCTATCTTAGTTTTCTTTCATTTAAGTGGCGTTTCATAGGGCATCGGGCATTAAGGCGTTTTTCACGGAAACATCTTGGTACAAATTGTCGGGAAACGGCAATTAATCTTAAATTTGTGTAAAAACATACCAGTAGTGAGAAAACGGTCCTTGATAGCAAGACGATGAATGGAATGATCTTCTCACTGTAGGTTTTCCTGGTCTCCGCTGTTTTTTCCCGCGCGTAGTAGGTCTACCAGCGTCATAAACTCCCAATCACCGGCATACAACACTTTCGGAAGCCCAGAAATTTTTACAATATTGTGATAAGAAGTTTGGATTTAGCAGCTGTATCTACTTTAGAACGCTTTGCCAATGTGATAAATGCAGCACTGATGATTAACAACTTTGATACTCTTTATCTTTTCAATCGTTTGTCAGGAATATGAATAATTTGAACGTACCTCAATTACTTTCATCCGTGATCCTTAACTTTGGGTAGTTGAAAATTAGTAAATTGCTTCTTTATTTTGTAAATGCCTTCATTAACCTGGAAATCATAACAAACAAATCCATACAACTGCAATCAGTTCAAATTATAGAAAAATTCACTCATTCTTTAGGTTTCGAATTTCAAACGGTGTTTCTCTAATTTTGGACATTACTATATGCACGATACGTTGCCACAGAATTTCCTGCGCATAGATGCAGCAAATTAAGAAGGAAGAGGAAGAAAAGACAAATAATTAACAGCGAACAAAGTGAGCAAGAAAGAGAGAAGTCCCGAAGACCTAGCCACAGTTTAGGTAATTAAACAGTGTCCCCACGGGGTCGCGGGTCCCCAAGGTAGAGGGTAGACAAACCTGACTAATCTAACCCCCTTACCTTTGGATTATTCTGTGCCCTCCTGAGGAGATGTGGTTTAGTGAAAGGAAGAAATAATCAGTATTTTTGGCACAAATTATGGAAGCATTGAGTCAGCGGGTATGATTCAATTTGATAAACATTCTAATTATTTTACGATTTATAGTGTACATTAATCGTATCTGCACGAATAGTTGAGAAATTTCTGATACCCTTAGACCTTCAGAACACAACATTTACATCGTCAGATCAGCTTTGTTAGTTAATAGTTGAATCAGCGCTATTTTGAATAATTTTATCGGTCTTTCACTTCGACACATGATTGGTTGCAAATTTTTCGGTACTGATGACTACTAATAAGAAATATCGACCAGATTGGATCCCGTTTCGATCCTGCACGTGACAACAAGAACTAATAGCGGAAGCATTTGAAGTCTCACTTAGAAGAGGGTAAAATTGAAACGCGAAGAGCGCGGTCCCCACCGACCTGAAATGATCTCAGCCAGCTGCAGCACTCGCGAGGCGGGAGGGTAGAGACGCCCAAAGGCCTTCACAAGCACAGCAATGGTGGTCTCTGTCAGGTCCCGACACACCAGCAGCCGCCTCACCATCTCTAAAAGTGACTTACGCCCCACCTGTACAAATATGTACAGTAACTCTCACAATCTGCCCTGCAATTCTATTCCATTATTAAATCTGAAACAATATAATATTCATGATTCGTGCTATTATTCAAAATAACGGATTTACAATTTACTCATGCAAGTTAGGTAGTAGAAGCCAGTCGGTCTTCAGTACCTCAATTTGACACAACTAATTCACAAACATTACGAAAAGTGGCAATTGCAGGCACACAAACACGGCAACAATCACGCCTGGAGAACAGCAGGAATGTGCCACAACTCCACCTCATAAGAGGACGCTAATACGGTAGTAAAACACCAATTTGAAGAACCTCAAGCTAAGTGAAAACTCAAAAGGGCCTTGCACCATTAGTGACCGCCAATCCAAAGAAACTATCAAAATATTGAGTCGAATAAAAAATAATGCATTGACAAACTAGTGTAAACGTTCACAAGCCTACATAAATATGTTTAGCTCCAACATAAGACAGGAGTTACTATCAGATCAAGCAGCAAGGAAAATAAAACTGGCCTCCGGCTTGCAGTACAGGGTGGTCACAACCGCTCTGGTACGCCAATCACGAAAACACAAGCCCTAGCGAAGCCTCTATGTCTTAGGAGCTTCGAATCTGGCGATGTCTGGACACCAATATTACCTCAACCAGGTTTGTGAATTGGAGAAACACAGATGCTGGTTTCATGTTTTTTTTTAAAAGTCTTCAACACATGCGTCAATTGAAAACTGTTTCACACTACTCTAATGCAGCACAAAGGCAACCTACCTATCTTCTGCCATAGCAGGGTCGAGATAATGAATATTCAACAAAACTGAAATACTCTAGACACGGGTGAAAAACAACCCAAGTCTGACCTCGTCAGCCAGGTCATAGCAAGAGGTGATGCGGACGAGCTGCTGCAGCACAAACTGCTTTTCGAGTTGGCGCACAGCGGCGGCGTACTCGTCGTCCCCAACCAGGGGCTCCGAGTCCAACGCAAACGCTTCCGTGTATCTGCAGAACACACTCAGGTCGGGTAGGATGAAGTCCAGTTCTTCATCAGCCTCCTCTTTCCTGCGCACGAATAATATGTTATTCCACTACAAATAGACATCTGAAAGTTTCAGTGTTGAGCATGCAATTATGATCTCTTCACAATGTCATGAGGTTACAGGTATGAACGAGCTAAGGTAGCCCTTAATAAGTAGAATTTACAGTATGTTCGGCTTGATTATGCCAACTAATTTTTTGACATTTTGTTGCAAATACATGATTTCTAGAAATAATTATGAGTTAGAACTGTTCATGCTATTTTTGAATTATTATCTTGAATTCAGTATACTAGTGACACAAGATTTACAATTTTTGATGATCATGTCCCAATTCAACACCCACTTCGATTATGCAAAGGAAGAGAAAAAAGAATACCATTTTTACTTATTCTTCATTTTATCAATAGCCTTGAACATAGCTACACTCGATTAAATCGAATGACAAAACAACTTAGAGTTAATACAAGCTATGATCCAACATCGTTTTCTAAATTCTTCAATACCCTCATGAGACGTCTGTCAACTGCTTATGTCAATTGCACTACCTTAAATGGTTAAATTGATCAACAAGCACCTTCGATTGCTCCCAACAGGACTTCTAAGCTTGAGTATTGCTTGCCATCAGCATAAATCCTCCCTCTTAACAATGGACTATAAATTATCTATGGGATTCAAATCGGGATTGTTGGGAGGTCAAATCATTCAAATGTGCCCTTTAAATCCATGGTCTAACAGCTATTTGGTTGTGTTCTTTGACCTATATGCAGGTGCTTCATACGGTTCAAATATCAATAACCTTCTTATTCTCATAATTGGTTGATCATCAAGATTGGGGAGAAAGGTGTCCTTCAGTATTTTACAATAGGGAGTTGAATTCAGTTTCAACACTTTTGGTACTTCTTACGGGCCAATCAACTCATCTCCTGGGAAACCTGCCCAAAAAATAACCCAAACAAACCATCACTGCCTACCAACTCATTTGGGAAGCAACAAACCAGAAAATGTTATGAACACTAGAAGAGAAGCTTGTTCATTGCATGTTCACACAATAAACAAATCAACACTTTTTATCAGAAACTAAAAATTTCCTAACACCAAACTCCCAACGAACGAGACGACTGCTAAGTCCATCAGATATGAGAAATTCATCAAGAAATATATGGTATGAGACTTCAAATTACGTTATTAGTTTGTTTAAAGCTCCCTAGCTACAAGAAATGCAATCTCAAGAGAGAGAATGAAGGGACGATTTAGGGTTAAATTGAGAAATTTAGAATCTATGAACAGGTGTTTTCATACAGAATTATCCGCGCACAGAAACAGCTACTCAAGAAGCAGAAAAGGTAAGAAATATTGACCGAAAAAGGCAAGAAGATAGAAAGAAGCAAAATGGGCTCGAAAGACAAACGTCCTGGAGGCCTAATTACAGCTGAGGGAACCTAACAGAGTCCTCTGGGGACGCCAGTCCCCATAGCATAGTAAGGACAAATCCACATAACCTAACCCTATTGCCTATGGCCTATCCTATGCTCCATGAGGGGTACGAGACTTCACTGAACAATATCATGATACTCTCAACTCAATAATGGCACTCTTAGAAAAATTGAAAACTTTGTTTTAGCATACGAATTTCTTACCTATTTTACTTCTTATTTAACCATACACATGCCTTTACACTTGACATGAATTGATATTTTCGTTCTCAAGCTATGGGTAAAAAATTTAATGAAAACGCCTCACGTATTTTTCATAAAAAATTTATAAATTGCACTCACTTAAGGTGTTTCACAAGGCACTTCCAATACAAAGCACTCTCAGGCTTCAGCTGATCCAGCGGCAAGAGCTTGTTGCCATCAAGCAGACGAAACGTCTGCACGAGGGTCGCAGCGGGCACGTCCCTGAATAGAGCGTCCAGAGCGAGTTTGGCTACTTTGGTCGACGCTTCGACGTCCAGGCAGGTCAGCAGTTCCAAAACGCTGCTGTTAGCGAAACGCAGCCACGAGTTGAGGAGGGTCTTTTGTACAGTTGCGCGCACAACGTCACTGCGGTCATTGAGGCCATCTGACAACAAGCGCACGCGCTGGCTGATCTGGAGGGACCGGAGATGCACCTTCTCCGCCAACACCATGTACGCCTGCAACAGTGTACGCTCTCCTGCATGACATGATGCGAGCAAATACAGGGCTACAGAAGTTCAAGATGAATTGCTATTAAGAGCCAAATTTACCGGTACATAAGACATATTTTTCAGATCAATTCAAATTCCTAGTAGATGTAAAGCTCCGGGCTCTCGGCATGGGAAGCGTTAAGACATGAATGACCGACAACCACTCTCCACTCACTTTTATTTCCAGTACAGTTACTGTTATATTCCACAAAGCTTCCACACACTCATAGTCTGCTGTATTCCAGTACTGGCCACATATTCATCTTAACCAGATGCTGAACACTCGCGATCTTCACCCGTCATGCCCCCCCCCACCTTACACTCAACACTACACGACGCTCGCAACAAGTATCATCCGTCACACCCCTGCATGTCTCACTACTAAAGAGCGCTAGCGTTCTCGGGAAACTTCAGGGTAGGCGAAAGTCAGGTGAATAATAGGCTAGATGGAAGTAAAATTTTTTGGCAGAAATTGAACGGCATGCCATGAAACAGCGACTAATAAAAAAGTGCCTTTTTACATTCATGACTATCTAGTGAGTAATCTGAACCACGCAGTGCTGCTAGAAGTGCCGTCCGTAATAAGATAGCAAATGTTAAAATGACCAAATAGTGCAAGTGGTTATGTACTAAGGCAAGCTCATGTAATTCTACAGATCCTATAACACAAAAACAATGATCTACATTAAGAGTTATTAAAAGGTAGTTTTGTGAAAAATTTTGTTTGAAAGTTAAAATAAAATTTAAGACAACCATTGTATAAACCTCTCCACCACATTGCAAGGCCATATATCGCGCATTACGTGAAATAGTACGAGTTGAAATATTCTATGATTTCTACCCATTCCTTTTTATGACCCTGTACCTCTATGCTTCACTCACAGATATAAATCAGCCGAAACAAATTTCATAGATGTAAGAACAAACGTATACGGTAGGCAGGACACTAGCTATATCCTCACTGTCTATGAGATATTGAAACCTAAGGAATTTATTCGACGTTAATGTACATCTACATAGCAAAACCAAAATTTGCAACACTTTAGGAATTTTCTTTTTCTGAATGCAATTCAAATATCAGCAGGATAAACTGAAGCGTCAGCAAAGGCGACAAGAAATCGCTAGAACTGGCTGACCTGGCGGCGCACGAGGTTGTTTTTGTCCCTGGTGCGCTGCAGCACGTCGGGCAGCGTCTGGAAGGTGATACTCGTGCAGCACAACGCCGCCCGCCGCACCTCGCTCGCCGGGTCCATGGACAAGTGGTAGCGGTATGCTGCAATACAGCACCACTTCCATTTCTGATTCGTTGCCATCACAGATGTATCAGGCTACTCAATATTTCTTATCTATTAACAGCACCTACTCGTGCTCAGGACACAGCATGGAGCACGGATTAAGTAATACATGGAAGAGACTTCACTCAAGCCATTCTCGAGAAAATTTAACACCTTATTTTAGACAACTGTCAGGTCTTTAGCTATTGAAATTAAAAGCTTACTAGTGCTGCATCCTTCAGTATTATGGAGCTCAGAATGAGACACTAACAAACTATCAATGAGAGTTGTTCAGCAGCTATTTGACCAAGTTTAATTGTGATCACAGTACACAATACAGGGGTCAATTTTAATAAAGGGAACATTGAGGCTAGGGAACTTTTTTCTTAAGAAACGGGTCACTTTCAAAGTCAGCACATTGATGTAACTCGACAAGAGGAACACATTTTGTTTGTACAGCTTGATTAAAATTCGGTTAACACTAAAAACATGGGTATTTTGAAGAATTTCAAGTTTCATGGACCCGAAATTTCTGCACTCAAATGGAGAAGTTGGTTGTAATCGATGTGTTTTAATGCACAGACAAAACAAAGTCACAAAATTTAGGAGAAATGAAACATAAAATTTTAATATAAAGACTTGAAAATTCATGATTACATTCCATTTTTTATGAATAAGTTTGGCATGATTTCACAATTCAGAAAAAACAAGGTTGGTTGTTTCCTACAATAATATTCCACATCGAATGAGTAAAGTCTTAATTTTGTAGGTACATATAAACTCTAGGAGATGAAATCCAGCGGAGTCAAAACGAAACGTTTTACATGTGAAGAAATAAATTAAAAATGTTTCATTTTTATAAAATTCCATATCAATAACCCACAATAGATACATTTTATATCTTTTAAAATTAATTTAAAACGATATCAAGTGTTGTAACTGTTTCACTGCACAGAAGTTATGGGAGGATAGTATGGGGCAGTTTGAAGCAGGAGGGAAGACTGAGCTGCTCTGAAGTAAACGTAAGCTCCTTAATTTCATGCGCTGATGTGCAGCGCAGCAGTCATAGCACAGGTTTAGAACCATTCTAAATTCATTTCATAAAAATAATGGATGATTTTCACGCAAATAACATGTAACTTCTACAAAAAGTTTTTTCTCTTCGCCGATAGTGCAGTCAGATTTGCAAAGGCAGCATTTAAGTTCTGATTTATGATGAAGAATGCATCAGAAAACATTTTGCAATAAAAAAATAATTTTCACACTGTGGTGTAGCTCGGCAGAATTTAGGTATTCTGCAACGAACATAGGGTAACTCTCCTACGAGCTGGACTTGTTTTGTCACGTCCCAGCATTCCAGCATAAGTGTTCGCGGAGTAGCGAGAGTAAGAGGAGCTGGCATGTGACACCAGCTTTGGCCTCTTGCGTGCTTGTTATATCGACCTATTTTAGGCGTGGAGAGACTGGCGCTGATGCTGAACGGTCGTGTGACAAATCGCTCTGGCAACTTTGTGTTAACCGGCAAACGACTT
>VOMN01131081.1:0-13549 GCA_014899125.1 Orchestia grillus | reverse complement strand
GCCAGCCGACTGGCAATGTTTTGGCGGACAAGGCGACTCGGCAACGTAATTGAATCTCGAGGTTGTTGCCGTAAACTGCTCGAGAAGCACCTGGATTCCCAGAGTGTGGCGTTGGAGGTGGGGCAACTGAATGATTTCAATGAAGGGATTTGGTCACTGGGAAGGAAATCAAATAACCTCGATGAAAGATTTTAGTTCGATTTTCAGAACGCCTTCCGAACAATGAAATATTGTGTTTTCTTTCTCTAAACTAGTTCTAAATCAAATGCAACTCATGTGAACATATTTGACGTAATAAGTTATTAACTAAATCAGGAATTATCGCTGAACAGAGGTAAAAAAAATTAGGCACTGTGATATTGACAAAAATTTTAGAAAGAATTCTGTGTCATAAATTTTGAAATGCATATTCCAAGGCCCCTGAAAAAATATACATGCATCAAAATTCAATGCCTATTTCATGGTTGAGGCAGACCGTATCACTACAGAAATATAATATCGGTGAGTTCGTACCCAATTTAACATATGATAGGCTTCGCACGCAAGACCCGCATTCATGAAATATTCCAGGCTGCTGTAACTTTGACCTTACAAAAGATGCGTTGATTGTTTGTTCTTGAAAACAACAAGTTGTAGTTGTAGTGGTAGTGAAAGCAGCGCTTCAGAAACTCAGTCTATCTCACACCGAAAGAGTAGGGACCATTTAGTGTGGACTTAGGAGAACGGGGATTCTATGCACAGGGTGTGTTCCCACACAAGATCCCCTGCGCATAGAAACAGCAAGTTAAGAAGGAAGAGCAAGAAAAGACAAATAAGAAATAGCGAAGAAGGAATGAAAACGGAAGGAAGCAAAGTGGGCACGAAAGACAGAAGTCCCGAAGGCCTATCTAAAACTGAGGTACCCTAGCAGTACTCCCCTGGGGGCGCTAGTCCCCATAGCATAGGATAGGCAAACCTAACTAACCTACCTCTATTGCCTATGGCCTAAAACAACAAAACAAAGCGCTTTGAAAAAACTGCAATTCCGGTTGTGCGCCTAAAATAAGAATCGTTTCATCGGTGATAAGCTTCTCCTCACTTTCTTGAGTGAATAATTTCGGGAGCCACGTGGAACCTTCTCAGTTTTTAATTTTTCACTCTTATTCTTGCCTTAGGGGCGCAGATCTGCCAGCACAATTTTCGTGGAAGACATCTAGCGAAATATTGAGGCCTCTTCTGCCAGACGGTGCTGTGCCTTGACTGGCAAAGTTTTTAATTTGAAGAGTTCAAGATCTGTTTGAAGGAATTTAAAAAAATATATAAAAACTATTGTTAAAAACGTCATATATGTAAATTTTGGAATCTTCGTAGCAAGCTATCGGAAAAATATGTTTTCTTGGACTGGCATATACCAAGGTGAATTTCTTAAAGACCTTGTTTCCATTGTACCATGATATAAATACGTGTCATGTAATGTTTCAATTCAGGTACTTCAATCTTAGTTGTAATTAAATGCAAGGTAAGCGGAAAAACGTTTCCTGGGAGATTCGAGATCAGATGTAACTTTCATTGAACATTGACAAGTGATCAATACCAGATAAATGAGTAGGAAATACTACGAAAGATTTCATGAATGATTACTACATTCGTTATATCACTGTTTCATCTCTTACCTCTCCACTGATTGGTGGCCTAACTTACAGGCAAGGCTACGTGTACATCTTACTCTGCCCGTTTCCCCTCTGTTCCTGGCACGAAGCGTAAAATGCCAAGCTCTACTCTTCTTCCACCTCATGATTTACGGGGAGCTAACGGCGACCGCTCAAACTTAAGGCAGCAAGCAGTCTAACGTGTCTAACCAACCGGTCGATATCTAAATAAAACTTAATATTAACAATTACCTGACTTTTAGCTTCTTTATCGGCCACTCTAACGATCGCAACATGGTGCTCAGGCTTTGCAATTGCATAATCTCCCTCAGGCTTCTATATTACCTATATTCTTCATTCCCAAGTAACGCTTACACTTATGATCATCTTACTTCCGGTTTCTTCTTTTTGCAGAAGTTAAAGATGCCGTACACAAGAGGGTTGGCGCACGAGTTCGTGCACGCGAACACGAACAAACATTTTTGTACGCGCAGGTCCAGGCTACTGGCAGCTTCTTTGTCAAAGCAGAACCTGAGTAAGAAAATTATTCGTGAATCGGTGAATATTGTTTCACTGATTAAATTCAATGGAGTTGTTTAACGGTAGATATCAAGGCTCCGTGACCATTATTCACCCCTGTAAGATCAACGGCGCACCCCAGTGTGGCCCGGGCGTGAAGGCCCAAACATCTCAAAGGTTTCAAAGATCAGTGAGATTTCGTAGCTGGATCTAAAGCTCCGACTACAAGTCTCCAACATGAGTACGATCGATCTAGAAAATCTTCATCGGGCGTGCAGTTCGAGTTGAATATCAAGGCTTAAAGAAACTTAAATTGTCGTATGGAACGTCGTGAACACGAAAGGCCAGTACTGGGCTGAGCTGAGGTCGGTTATGAGATATTCAAACTTGAACTTTAGGTTTGGGGTCTCAATCGGCAGTACAGTAGATTGTTTTTATAGTTCAAGTTCACGCGGTAAATCTGATGGGTCATAAATATTTTGAAGGTGATGGGATTTTCAAGATCGTTTTAGATGTAGGAGATCTTACGGATTGATCCGTCGATCATTTCACTATGGTTAGGTGTTACGTATTGTTTGATCGTAAAAATAATGGAAATTTGCGTCTATGCCTTTCGTTGTTTCCCAATGGCGAGAATACGCATCAGATCCTAGAAAAATTTACATTTGATTTCTAAATTCACTGTACAAGACAGAAAGTTTTTAATGTCTTGATTCTCTATACCTAAACTGAATAAGTCTAAATGAAAATATTGTTACGTTTAAAATTGAATCGAAATGCATGTTTACACGCCGTGAGGTATCTTACGACAATAATTTTTTCTCAATTAGTATTCGCAATGTTGAAAATGAATATATTATACACCGGTCGTAAGCAAAACTGGGCTACGCGAGTGAAGTCTGAAAGTCCATTCATCTTGAAAATTGTTGAAATTCATGTGAGATAAATTCCACACCAAATTCGAATAATTATTTCCTTTTTCAAAAGTGATGCATTAACGAAAGGAAAAATGAAATTGGTCCCACTTTGACTCCATTAACGCACCGGGAATACAAATGGACATCAACGTAAGCTCAAAAACTCATTTTTGTGAAGATGCCGACGTCCAACACAACGTCACAACGAGAGCGATGTATTTCATTCATGAAGAAACTCCACGTACCGTAAACTCTTAGCGTTTCTCTTTTTCAAGCGCTTATCTCAGAAGTCCACCAAAAGTCATTTGAAGCAAGCAAGACATGACTGCTCAGTAACAATTACTCAGCTCTGTAAGATGCAACTGTAAGATCTGTTGTGCTAATTTCAAGTCTTTAACGTAAGTACGAACTAAAAAATCTTCATCAGGCGTGGAGTTCAAGCTATAAATCAAGGCGTAATCAAAAGAACTCGGTTCAAATAAGATAAAAGAGCTCTGGTGGAAGCATCTTGGCTAAATAAAAACTGAGTTGTCCGGTTACTGACCCCGTAAAGTCCGAATGTATATAATTATATTTCCATTCGAGATTGCGTGATACAGAAACGACCCGTAGCTCATGCAAAGCCAGGCTGGCCAAGCTCGGACCAAACCTAGACGCTGCTCACCATAGGCCAATGACCACATAGGGCGTCCAGCAGATGAAAAAGGCAGCTACGATGCTCACGGTCATTTTGATGGTTCGGGCCTTGGCCCTGCCCAGGTATCCTATTCCTGATCTCCTGATGTTGTTCTCTGTCAGAGGAGAAAATGGTAAATTATTAGCACGTGCCAAAAATATAAGTATTGCAAAAATAATACGTATGTAAAGAATGTTCTTTCTTTTTTGAGGAAAATGTTTTGCACGATCGAATATACGTTAGTTCCCTAAAATGTTCATCCATATGCGATGTATAAATTGATCTTTGGTTTAATTACTAATTAAAGGATTTGGATAATTTAAATGAAAATGAGGGATTTATATATAGTGACACGAAATGATGGTCGGAAGTGAAGAATTAATGAATTCTAATTCATAGATCAACTCAAGAAGATAAAACGAAAACTATCTGGAAGAGTATTTAATTAATTTTCTTTTTTATACATTTACTAATATAGACAATTTAAATATTTTGCAAGCCTTCGAGTTGCTCTTTGTGCTCCACACTACATTTTTAACATATACCTCGCAAAATTTTATAGTTAAATATTCGTTGCGTAAACCATAGAGTTTTGGCTGGATGATTTCTTCACCGTTGAAATTTACAGACATACAAAAACTCGTCGAAAATTTATAAGTTAATTGTGAGTATCTTTAAGAAAATAATACCTGATGAAATGTTCTCTCAAACGGTCTTTGTTTTATCTCAATTTGTCAGTTATTATTTTTTTTAGCTACGACCAGTGCATATTTTGTGTATCACTCCGTACCTGACTTGACTCCCATAAATATTTTTTTCTGGTTATTTTAGAAGTGTTCTCAGTAAATATTTCCCGTGCTTATATCCGTACTTTCCGCTTCATCTATACGTTGCACATTTAGTCATTTTGAAAGCAGTTGAGCATGAAGGAGCTTATGATGTTTAATTCATGGAGAGTAAGAGCTGCGATTGAGCAAAGTGCTCCTGTATTTAAAATTATTCCTAAGCTTCATTGATGTTTTCCAGACAATATACTATTCTCGAGAATATTAAAAACTCCATAATTGCTTCACAGTTATTCATGATTTATTCTAACTGATGCACATCAGTGGGGAGAAAAATTATGCTTTCAAATGAAGCGAAACCAAAAGTGGGAATTAAGACAACTTCCAAAGTCATGTATTCTCGATACACTTTTCAGGTGACAGACAGAGGGAGATAACGGGGGGTCACATTACAGTACTGTCTTTTCATAAAAAAATCGACTCTTCCCTTTCCCGTTCTATTTATGTAGAATCTATGGCCCCGTCTTTGTTGAAGTATGACGGTCATTTAGCTTGACATAATTGATTGGACGTCTCTGAGGCCAAAATTGTCTCAGGCTGAATTTTTAGAAGTTGCCGTCAATCCGATTTTCATAATTCAAGATTGGAAGGCTTTGGGATATCTATCTTAAGCCGGTTCCTCCATCCAGATGATCGGCTTACTATGCATTTATATCTACGCGTAGAGAGAGTCCCATTAATGGTAAGGTCTATTTACGAACCTCTTCTTTTTACGATGACCTTGGGAATTTTTCATTTTATTTTTATGAAGCGGTTAAGTTTTCAATTTATGATACATAGAGCTTCCTCTCGGGAACTGTTTTCATTTCAGAGACATTTGCTTCTCATGGATACTTGATCCTCTGAGAAAACAAAGAGCCGGTAAATCTCAGCTTCCCATGTTAAGATTTTTTTTATTATTGCACAGGTAAATGTAGAGTTGAGAGTTACGAGTGTTGCAAGAACGTAAAAAAAACTTATTACGCCAATTCTATAACTAATGTCCAGCGAGAAAATAATTTTGTTTCCATAACTCACATTCATATCGATGAACTGAATAGGAGTCAATTTCAATAACTCTAGTATACCTTGAATTATGAAAATATGAATTTAATTTAAAATTTCCTGATGGACGGTGGTAAATGAAATATCCTGCAATCATCTGAAGAATTTTTCTGATCGAGTCCAGGAGCTGGAAGATGAAAACTAAAACCATTGTTGTAAATATTCTATCCACGATTTACCCCTTCAGGTCGTTGTAAAGTACCTCACCTGTGCACTTTTGGGGCCTGAAAGTTGTTGTAGAGTACCTCACCTGTGCACTGTTTGGAGCCTGAAAGTTGTTGTAGAGTACCTCACCTGTACACTATTTGGGGCCTGAAAGTTGTTGTAGAGTACCTCACCTGTGCACTGTTTGGGGCCTGAAAGTTGTTGTAAAGTACCTCACCTGTGCACTACTTGGGGCCTGAAAGTTGTTGTAGAGTACCTCACCTGTACACTATTTGGGGCCTGGAAGTTATAAAGTACCACACCTGTGCACTCTTTGGGGGCCTAAAAATTGTTGTAGAGTACCACATCTGTGCACTCTTTGGGGGCCTGAAAGTTCTTGTAAAGTACCACAATTGTGCTCTGTTTGGGGCCTAAAAAGTTGTTTTAAAGTACCATACCTGTGCATTATTTGAGGTGAGAAAGTTTGAATCCAATCTTTTGAAATTCGAGTACTCATGACCACATCTTGAAGGTAATCCCCAATTGAGATTCGAACTAAATATCAACTCGTAATATGCTTTAATATTAGATGTCTGCAATTTTATTTTTGTACACCGATTATTTTGCGTCTCGTTTCATCATTCTAACCTGAACAGACTAATGGAAATGGAAAACGTGCATTGCAAGCCGAGCTGCGGCCGAGTCAAGGTTCTTCAGGGCCGAGATATTGAGCATAAGATCCAATTCCCCGTCTCACTTCCACTTATTCATAATGGCTCTAATAATTTATTGAAGTTTGTTCTCAATCAATCGCTCATTCAAACAGTAAGGTTCTCTGAAGCCCAAACTTATTTTAAGGATCCCTAATAGGAATTTGGCGGAAAACTATAACTGAGGTAATTTCAGAATCAACTGTGTTCACTATTAGACCTTTCCAGTTCGCCTTACCCAGAAAGGGTATCATGGCAATCACTTACCTTAACTTACCCAGAGAAGGTAACATAGCAATCACTTACTCTTACTTTCCCAGAGAGGGTAACAGGACAATCACTTACCCCTACTTACCCAGAGAGGGTAAGAGGGCAATCACTCACCCTCAGTTTCCCAGCGAGGGCAACATGGCAATCACTTTCTCTTACTTTCCCAGCGAGGGTAACATGGCAATCACTTACTCTTACTTTCCCAGCGAGGGTAACATGGCAATCACTTACCCCTACTAACCCAGAAAGGGTAAGATTGAAACCACTTACCCTCACTTTCCCAGCAAGGGTAACATGGCAATCACTTCAACTAAGATTCTCAAGGCAGCTTACCGTCCACAGAGAGTTTAGTTTTCCGGATGATGGTGACGACGATGGCGCCGTACGAGAGGATGATGATGAGCAGTGGTGCCAGGTACAGCATGATCAGACAGAAGAGGTTGTACACCATTTCGTGATGGTCCGACGGGAAGGAGTTGACGGTGATGCACTGTACGTAGTGCGTGTACACTTTGTGGTTCTCAACGTGAAAAATTATAATCTGAAAGAAGCGGAAAGATTTTTTTAATTCAGGGCCTTGGTTAGAGCATTGATTTCTTAAAGCGCTTTCAGTAACTACTGCTTCTCTTTTAAGCAGTGGAAGAGAAAACCGGCGAGACTTCTGCTTCTACATATCTCAAAATCAGTTTGAAGTTTGCCTCTTAGAGCATGTTAGCGATCGAAGTCAAAATGGAATCGCTTTGCTTTTATGTCTTAAAAAAATGTACTTACCAATGAGTGCTTCAACCAGCTTGGGAATCAGCGCTGCATATGCGACAGTTGTAAAAGAGACTTAACTTTAAATCCTAACCACACGTCTCCTTTGCTCGCAGTGCATTCTACCTTCAACTGCTAGGCTCCTTCCTCCACCTTCGATGTTGGTAGCCGCTCGTGGCGACGAGTGATCGATACAATGACTTCGCGATATAGCTTCCCTGCAATCCGGAAGTCCTTAAAACAAAATGTCTAATAATCTAGACTCCAGAGTGTCGTAAAATCCTGAGTGCTTCCATAATCCGGACTCTTCCGGTGCGACTTTCAAAATTTAGTACCAGCGAGCGAAGGCCCGCATGATGAATGGCTTTACGGCTGCGAATATGACTGTTTGCCGTCTGCATGGAACTACTATAACTTTTACCGTTCATGCTGACGTACATTCGTATTTTTCCTCTCATTTCTCGGAAAATTTTTAAGTACTCGACTCTTCTGACTGTTGTGATGGAAAAAGATCGCAGAGGACTGACGTGTGTGCGAAGTAAAAAGAAATGAAATAAGACTATGAATTTATCGGTATGTGTCATATTGTACAATTTCTTTAGCAAAACATAGTTTGACAATCAATATTTCTTCATTTTTTTAATATCTACTTAGGATGAACCAGTGTAGGTATGGACTGAAAGAAGAAATAGTATCTCAGAAGAACCTGTGGCTTATTCACACTCGATATTTTAATGCCTCGATATTTTTAATGAAAAATGCATGTTTCATTTTTGTTCTTCCATAAAATTCCATCTGAGTAATACGACGCAGATTCGATAAAAGATTTACGAGTAGTTGGGCAAGTAGTATAATTTGTTCCAAGTAAAAATTTTACAGAATCAGGATTATTCATACATTAGCATACTCGTATAAATTAATTATTTGAAATATCGAAATTAAGCTCTTAATTTCCTCTGCTGAGAAGGAAAGCAATAAAGTAAAATTTACTTTGGAAATTTCATTTGCAATAACAAATGGATAGCTACGTAAATCAGTGAATTGAATTCAAAAGACGAGAATATGGTTCAAAATCTATAAATACCCAAAATTTCTTCAGGTTCCACCCTAAAACAGTTTTTTTTTCGACATGCCGAGAAAACAAGTCCTATACAAGCACAGCTAAGTTCCTCAGACCTAACATCACATATGAAAAGCACTAGAAAAGATACCTTTACATTCGCTTACTACGACGACGCCGAGAACCGATGAACCGCCTAACCTCTGATTCACCGCGCTCCCTCATAATCACTATCTTCCGACCGTCTTTCTAATCGTACACACTGACTCAATCCATAACCTCTAATATCCCCACCGAATGTATTAATCCTAATCTTCTGACTTCCATCTCCACCGTTTCTCCCCGTCTCCGTCATCCCCCATCGCACCCTCCTTCCACAGTGCCCCACTAGGACTCACCTGAGGCGTGGAGCAGGTGAAGGCCAGGAACCAGGCCAGGGCCAGCATAAGCTTGCCACGACGGGCTGCTGTGCTCAGGCTCAGGGGGTACACCACCGCGAAGAACCTGTCAAGCGTGCACCAGGAACTCGGGTGATACTCGGACACTTCAGTCGCAAACTCATTTTTGCTTAATATAATGAACAATGAGTTTGCATTTTATCAGCTGAAAAAGTGTGTTTATGGAAATTTCAAGCGATTGTGAGAACTGTGAATACTACTGGGGCATCTCAGGGTCGGCTCAAATTTTGTTTAGTATTACTTACCACTCGCAATTTCTCAGTGAAAAATGAACGAATGTGAACATCAAACGTACGTTAGGACTTTGAGTACTACCGGACACCTCAGTCTTAGCCCAGTTTTGCTTAGTATCGGTTGACATTAATATTTTCTCAGCTATGAACTTCCTAGGCCTCTCATGGAGCGCCAGGTAAGAAATATTGTGCGGTTGGCACCCCGCTAACGCAACCCATGAATCATCAAAATTGGTCATCGAAACTTATAGTTACTCTAAGTTAGGACAAAAATGACTTAGACATGTTATTAATAAATTTGAAAAAATTAATTGTGCGTTCATGACTCGAAGTGTTAAAGCGGCATTAAATTAAATGGCCTTGGATGACCAGTATGCACAACCATGCATCGGTCTGAAAGTTAATATACGAAACCATGTTTGTCATCGTTAAATATAATTCCATTGGCTCACTTTAGAGTTTATGCCGTTGTCTTGAAAGCAATTTATGAACAGTGAGCAGAGATTCGATGCTTAATTTGTGTTATTTAATGGAAAGTAGACTGTACAAATGCTACGGTGTCCCCCTAAGACTTGAATAATAAAATATCCACAATCGTGATTTACCTGCTTCCAGACACGCATATGGTGTAGTCGAGAGTCCTCATGAATGATCACTTGTCAAACGTTAATCTAATAAATCACCTGGCACATCGTCAACTCATTTTATATGTTGGAAACGTACAGGATTTTGTAACAAGTTTTACATTTATTCGTTCTAAAAATTTCATTTACACTCACGATAGAACAAGTAACTACCAGTATTTCAACGCCTCGAAAGCGGAAACATCGTTTCAAGCTGATATATTTTCGAACATTTCATTAATCCTAGCACGAGTTACCAATGCTGACCTGTCTATGGAGATGCAGACGAGAATGAAGGAGCTGAGGTAGTGCCCGAAGATCCTGAAGAATGAGAAGAGACGACAAGCGGCGTCCCCGGCCACCCACTCTACCGTGGCCGCCCACGCCATTTGTTCAGGTATCATAATCGTCGTCACCTGAGCGCCGCAGGAAATGGTCAGCCCTAATTTTGCCCTCTACGTACATACAGACCACCGTTCTTTCAACCCTTAAAAGATGAAATTGTGTTTCAAGCGAAAAAAATATTGCGAAAGTAGGCGTTTATATTTCATGCACTTGTGTTGTGTGCAAAATCACTTAATTTTCAATGAAATGATAAGAATTTACGATTAAACTGTTACTTCTTATGTCCAGTATTCTTGACAGTGAGTGGTCCTTACAAGGTCAAAAGCGCTTTGGAAACAAAGCCTCCCGCAGTATTTTTATAACTAGCAATAAACATGTTATTTAAAACATTTCATAAAAATCTAGGCATTAATATTTTTCTTGAGACAATGGTATTTTCCTCAAAATGAAGTGACGCAGTGGAGGGCCACGTGGCACTGCGCAACGCGTTAACAAGTATGGGAAGCTTAGTCACTGATTTCAAGAATGAAGTCTGCAAAGATTCATGAAATTTTGATGGCGTGCCCACTGAGTTATGTAGGTGTCGTTCAGGCAGTCGTTGGTATCGACAGTAAGATCATAAGAAAAGGTAACGTATGTGATGGAGAAAATTACGACCTTAATAAACCAATTCTAGCTTTTTCACTGCCACGTCAATAACTTACTATCCGGCCGCGATACCTGTACCTAGACCGCCAAAATTACAGATGTATGTTGATAGGTACATGCAGATTCTCTCGCACAGGAGCTATGCTGAGAATTATTACCATACGGCCGTTATTGAAGACTAAGTAGTCAATAGCACGTAGTATCTCTGAAAGGATATACGCTAAGTAATTCGACTGACGGAAATGATGAGTGCACTCTATCCTAAAGTAATCACAATTGTCCCGCGGAACAGAACACAATTATGTCAATTAAGGCATATCGTACAAGAAAGAATTAAGGCTACCTCTTCGTACTATGAGTTGCGTAAATTCCTTTTTACCGATGAAATTAGCATCATTACCTAATTTTTCTACGAATGTGATTGAGCTAATCTTTGAATGCTAATATTAATTCCTCAAAATTTACTTGTAGAATTAATCACTAAACAACGATATAAATCTATGAAAAAGTAGTAAAAATTTAGTTTATTTTGTAGAGCTCTCTTCATAAATCTGCAAAATCTGTAAAAATGCTGCTTGGTTGGCTTCGTTACGATGTGTTAAGATTTGACTCAAGGAACTAGCGCTACATTCAAACGATTAACGTAAGGCAAGAGATTTGACGCGAAAAATTTATGATTTAAAAAAAATGAACATGGAACCATCAAGGTGAAAGTGCTTACACAACTGAGCAATCATTGTTAGTTGAAAGAGCCTCAAAACATTCCTGTGTTAACCTCAATAGAGTACAAAACATCAATAGCGAGGCCTGACACTTTTTACATGTAACGAACAAACAAGTAAAGCAATGGAAATAAGAAAGAATTAACACCATAGTACTTCCACTCATACGTAAGGGTAATTTTATAATTTAAAGAATATTAGGAGGAGAGATTTTTAAGTCCTTTAAATGCCACATCATTTGATGGCGTTCACAGTCAGCATCACTATGATATTTTCGGAAAATTTTTACTTCGGTGTAGAGCGTGGCAGTCCGCCAAGAAAGAGAGAGAGAATATTGAGAACACTTAATATATATTGAATTGAAAACCTATAGTGAATATGAGCTTCCGAAACCAATATGTTACCAAAACGACAAAACCAAACACAGCAGTCCGTAGATTTATCATATTATGGATCGAATATACGGCGATGAAATGCGAGTCAAATTCTCCAATTTACCGACCCAAGTACTGGTTCTATATTTTATCTGACGTCGCTATCTCGTGACAGTTTCTGCTATTTTGATCTCGACGTCTGGGACTGTATTTATGCTTTTTAAAATAGCAAATATTTATTATGCTGGCCGGCAGGTCGCGGCTGCTAAACTTAGCCTCGGTTTATCCTCTAGCTTTGCTTCAGGAATAAAACAGTTATGAAGAACTTTTCCTGCACTGTTTTCCTAGTAAAATGAACAGAATATTGCCAAAGAAATGGTATACTTTATACCTTTTCTCAGAGTACAATAACTTCGTAACAGCTTGTAATTCAGAGTAAATGAAATGAATTACTTGTGACTTAACTCTCGGGGTTTGATATTCAGATGTATGATATTTCATCCCAACTTTCATTAATTTTGAAATTCATTTTTAAGTAACACTATTTAGACGGTCCACATCAGTATTTGAGAAGTATGATGCACTCATTCCGTTAATGGGGCGTAATGTGTATTTGATCCTTCAAAATCCAAGTTATTGCATTCCTCATACAATGTCAAGTCTTCTCCGTGGTATCGCTCATTCTAAGATCGTTCGATACGGAGAGAATGAGAGATAAAGTAAAGCAAGTGACGGTAATCAAAAATCGGAACCTCGATCTCATGTCGGAACGAAGGAACGAGCGTGGCACAAGAACGCGAATAATTTTTCCCGAACGCTATTAAAGAAAATTTTGATTACTTTTTTGTCTCGAAAATGAAGCATATGCATTCTAAAATAAAGTTGTGTATTTTTCTGACAAAACAGGTTTGCTTTAACTATGAATTAGTATGAAACTAAGGAAGACCACAAGTCTCTGAAGACTCTCAAGAAGGTGCTATTCGATTTAAAAAAAACACCAATGAGCATTTCCCTGAACAGCCAACTTGGCAAAAAAACTTCACGTTGAACTTTCTTTCAAAACTTCGATCTAACTGCATTGACGCTAAAATTCTGTACTTCAAATGCATTTCACGAAACATTTTGGACGATCGTCTCGTGGGAGACGGCGGAACATTTTAAAGAAGAATACAGGGCTGCTAACGAGACTGCAGACCTCAAAATATGCAACGCAGGGAAACGAATAAAATTCCCAGGAAGATTTCCCTGAATTTTTGCCAAGAAGTTATGAGTGAAGCGGTCACTATTGCTCATTAATTCGTACCGCGAAATAGTCTCGGCATTTTGGGGTAAAATACTGCTGACGCATAGCGAAATCTCAAGCAGTTGCATTAACGAACTGAGGGATAGCGATAGTTTCATTTTTTAGATTCATCCTGGCAGCGCTGGTTAAACTTATGTAATGGTTCTTATATTAGGTTATGTCGTAACTCCTGTTGATTAATGTGAATTTATCGACCTTGAAATTACTAGAACCTAGATTTGAAGTGTTATGGAGATTTTCATTTCACAGCAAGGTTTCAAGTATTTTACCTTGA
>VOMN01131080.1:0-16937 GCA_014899125.1 Orchestia grillus | reverse complement strand
CATAAAGAGGACTCGGCTGGAAGAAGGGGGGCCTGGAGGGACTGGCCAGTCAAGTTTGAGGCCAGCACCAGTTGAGAGGAAACTGTACGTGCCTTAGTGTGACCCTTCGTCAGGTGGCCCCCTCTACCCTCACCCCCTTTCACTTCCTCCTCCCCCGCCACCTCTGCTTGGCACTCCAGGCGATACTTTCCACCGCTCGCCATTGACCTGTGGTGCCGCCAATGGACGCAGTTAGGCCTCGGCTCGTGTCCCACATATTTTCTTGTTGGTGTTCGTGCTCACAATTTTTAGCTCCAGGTATTGGAAGTACGTACTTCTGACTCAAGAGAACTGGTTTTCATAAGCTAGAAGTAAAAATTTTGAATATAAAATGAATCCTCTATGAAACACATGTGTTTTTGAACACGCGTTGGGTATAGCTGAGGGAGTGACGATAAATCGTTTGAGAAATTCGCCTGTTGAAGATAAGCTTCATGTTCGGCTGAAGATAAGTCATTATGACTGAAGTTTATGAGATTTCATTCAACGTATTTAGCCCAGACGACTTGAGTTTGATCAGTTTCGCATTTTTCAGGGTACAAATTTGAGATATGTGCCTAGGAAGCCGAACTGATTCCCGTATAATTCTGTGCTCTTCTGAATTTTTCTTTGACATATGAAGGATTGGTTAGTTGGCAAACTCTATCCGTCTAAATGATCAAAATTGAATTATAAAACTATTATTTTATTAGATATTTGATATTTCCTTGATGAAAAAATAAACTAGAATTTAATTGGAATGATCTAAAATATTAAAACTCAACTTCATTTGAAGCTGGTGAAGTCACTAAAATGTTTCGAAATAGGTCGTTTTGATTCGCCTGTCCATCTACTTGTTATGCTGAGGTGCTATTTTTGTAAGCTGATGGGGTTCATCCTGCAACCTCAGTTGTTGTTGACAACATTTTTCGGTCTAAAAGTTGTGTAACTTGATTGATCGCAGGCAAGTTCAAGGTTGCATATTTCAGTCAAATATTTCAGATCTCAGCCTGTACACTAATGTGTAACGTGGCCCGTGTCCCCTGCCTCACAACTTGCCCCGTATCTCCTGCCTCATAACTTGCCCCGTATCCCCTGCCTCACAACTTGCCCCGTGTCCCCTGCCTCACAACTTGCCTCGTGTCCCCTGCCTCACACCTTGCCTCGTGTCCCCTGCCTCACACCTTGCCTCGTGTCCCCTGCCTCACACCTTGCCCCGTGTCCCCTGCCTCACACCTTGCCTCGTGTCCCCTGCCTCACACCTTGCCTCGTGTCCCCTGCCTCACACCTCGCCCCGTGTCCCCGCCCAGGCTGCCTGCTGGGGGCGGCGGTGTGCGTGTACCCCCTGGGTTTCAACTCCAGTGAGGCGCGCCACCTGTGTGGCCCCACGGCGCGCCAGTACAACGTGGGCGAGTGCAGCATCCGCTGGGCCTACGTCCTGGCCATCATCGGTGAGTCTGCGCCGTGTCTGCTCCCCATGCTTGCTATATTGATTGTTTAACCGCTCTTTCGTTGCTTATATACTACTGGTTCTGATGCATTTTAATCCCTTGTCACCCAACTTATTCACTTTCGATTGACTTTGATGCATTTAATCCTTTGACGCCGAAATTTACTTTGTGATATGACTACAGCCAGCTTTCTTCGAAACACTAACAGCAGTCTTACACATATATTTGCATCCCTTCTACTATTGCTTTTTTTCGAATTAAATGTAGTGTGGATAAATATCCAGATCGTGGTGCAGGGCATAGCGAGCACAATCAAATGGAGTATCTGCATAAAAACATACACCGAGTGGCGGCTGAAATTGAGAAAATTTGTAGTAATTATTATCTTGTATGTGCTCTATGTTAGAATTTGTGTTTACACTAACTGACTCCGTTATTATTATTTAGCCATTATAAATATATGATTTCGGTCTTTGATGCAAGAAACATGAAGTTTACCTCGAAATGTGTAACCACATTTGAAAAGCATCCTGCTGGACCACTGAACTCAGACATTGCGAAGTGTCTTCAAGCTTCCAGGTTAACTGTTTGAAAGGCAGTTAAATGCTTCAAAGTGCAAGGAAATGTTGCTGTTATACCTCGAAGTAAAAGACCTCGATCGCAACGCACCGATCCTTATATTAAGGCCGTCCTAGAGAGTATCAGACACAATCCCAAGGGGTCCGTGATATAGATGATAAAAGATTCCAGAGCTGGTCTCAGACCAATGAGGAAAATCGTTCATGATGATTTAAGAATGTTTTCTTTTGCTTCGCAAAGAGAAGACGTTCTCATTGAATTAAATAAAAAACGATTTGAGAAATAATTGTTCGGTTAAAACGAAAAGAGGCACGACGAATGGAATCGTTTTGATCAAATGGAAAATTATTCAGTCTTGAAAGACCGACGTAATGATCGAGTCATTGGTAAGAATGCCTCTGATATCTGTTCTGAGCTGAAGAGTGTTAAGACGCGTCTACATTATCAAACTCTTCGTCAATCACAAACATGCAAAACGCAGACAAAAATAAACTCTTCCGAATAGTGTCCAGACTGTGTTCTCGGCCGCATGAAGTTGTACGAGTGCAAAATGTAAACAAACGACACTGCTCCTTGAATACGTGTATGAAGTTGTTGAATGCTAGCATTTTAACTTTATTTTTTGGCAGGTGTTAATCATATAGGTTTTTTTTATAAGTATTAACGTTTTTACCCGTGTTTGAAGAATTTTAAGCCGCCTATCTTCTAATCATAATGTCATACCGTGGATTTCCAACTACTATTTATGCAGCCGCTGCCAACTACTATTTATATTAAACTGAATAATCTTTAAATTAAATAGGTTCAGATGACAACAGTAAGCTATTATCAAATAAATAAATTACCAAAATAACCGTTTTCCATAAAATGAAGTATTTATTACCACAATAAATGAATAAATGAGCGAATGTTCGCTGTTTCTGCGAAAGTTTGTGTTCGAAGTTTTCCAACCTGTTGGAAAACCCGAACACACCGAAATCTACCAGCGCGTAAGGCGTGTCCGTGTTCGCGGAGTGTTGAAAAACACGACATTCGCTCCAAAACCTGATAGTATGGACGGGCCTGTACACAATGAAACAAGCTTCAATAATGGTTTGGAAAGCCATTTTCTCTTCAAAGAAGTCTTCTCTTATTTTTATGAGCAAAAGCTGCAATATTAGCGGTGAATATTTACACTAATGACATTCTCGCACCCATGGGGGATTCTGCTTCGAAATATTTTGTTGAAGATCTACTGCGGATCTTCCAGCATGATGGGTAGGCAGCTCATACTCGGGAAATTCTGGACCAAACAAGGATTCAAGGCCCAGATTTAGGTTGCAATTGAAAAAACAGCAATCAAGTTGAATTAATCTTAAAATTTTCTATTATTTGTAATGTTCATGTATCGTTATACCTCTTTTTCAATGATGAAAATGCTTCATAGAAGTTACTTGTTCTTTTTTCTATCCTTATGATACACCCTATATCTTTCTTTAAAGAGCCTGGAATATAAAACTCTCATATGCATTTGCATAGTTTTTATTGCAAAACCTGGATAAGAAATGAAGTCTTTCCAATTTTCGGGTGATGTTGCGAAGGCTTACAGTTGTAACAATTGTATGTGTGTAATGCTATCTTTTTTGGGTAGCTTAGTCTTGTAAGCAGAGACATTTTTGATACGCTGAGTTCTAGGTGTAAACTCTACTTGGAGTAGTAAGTAAATATTTTTGGAAGGGACCCAAACAGTACTTGGGAAGTTCTGTACGGTCGGCTGACTGCGTAGCATCCACTTCTGCTATTTTATACTACTTGTGTGTGGAAACAGTCGTCGCCAGGGTGTGTGTCACATGTGACTGGAACTCGTATGTCGCGCGAGTCTAACGCTTTACTGTGAGCTGTCGGGGCGTTTGTGGCTTAATGTAAGTTTAGCATTTATACTTTGGTGTGAACTAGACACGATCTTATAGATTGAACTTCAGAATCTGATACTTGCCGCGCCAGGAAAAAAATTTCTGAACCTCAGGTAGTCCTCAAAAAAACACTCTAAAACACCGTGCATAGTCATTGTTGTTGTTGTAGGCGTTATTGAGGACTGGGAGATGATTCCACCCGTCACTTCTGGAAGTCTACAGTTTCGTCGCACGCTAGTTGTCTGGAATTACCATATCCTGCTTTTCTCTGTTGATTTTACATATCTCCAGGCGGCTCTTAGAACTGCGGTGTGTTCGTCCCTTGCTCGTCCACCACTTAGGAGATCTGCCAGGTTTGAGTCACTCCGCTGAATTTGCCTCAACTCGTCGGAAGAGATGGTCCACGATGCACCAAATTTAAGACATTCCAGGAAATAGTGCTGAATGTTCTTAGGTCGCCGGCATAAGCTGCAGAGAGACATGTCAGTCAGATTAAAACAATGGAGGTTTTCATGTAGTCCAGCGTGTCCGCAGCGGGCTCGAGTCAAGGGCACATCTCCTTCCTCTCTGGCGTCCACGCTCAGTGGTTGAGATTGGTGTACATGGTTCTTGAAAAAAGTCCGTTACCTGTAACTGGTAGCCGTGCATGGTCGTCTTCGCCAGCCTGCCATACCCCTAGAGGTCGTCTGACAAAGTTTAATTATTCTTATATATTTAAATTAGGGAAAATTACAATTACGTAAGATTACAGGTGTTGCTGAATGACGGAATTCTAGATTTGGGTGGTGCAAAATGTACAGTAGGATAAAACATTTAGACTTTTAGACCTGTATTTACAGAGAATGTTTAAAATCCATCTATTATAAATACTTGCACATCAGCATAAAAGCTCCTAACTTCTGCAGCCAAGTAAAAGTTAAGAAATTTGTAAGGTAAATATTTTATAAGTATGGAATGCAAGATCAGAGTACCACGCACAAAAAAGAAAATTAGAATGCGTCTTTATGTACGTGTTTCTTGAACGTTTTCTTGAAACAACTTAACTGCATTGGCTCCTGCAAGATAACATTGTATCTGTGCAGGTGTTTTCGATGCGGTGGTGCTGGCAGCCTTAGCCCTCGTGTTGGCCACCCGCACAGTCAAGCCTGTGGCTGTAGAGAGCATTTACGCCGCGCCGGAGATGTACAAAGGTGAGTGTCCGCTCGCTGCTCTTGTTGACCCTTTGGCTGGCGAGTTTCCCTTCAGTGCTACTGAATAGCACCTGCGTAAAACCTGATATTATCTGCACTGTGAATGTTGAAAACGTACACTAATTTCATGCAAAAGATGAAAGTGATTTTCTGTTTCGATCTTGCATAGAATAGACAATTAAAGGCTGTATATAGAACCTGTTAGCTGTTTAGTGACTATTGTTCGTAAAAGGGTCAATACAAGGAGTGCACCTCCCTGCCGTGCCGGGGCGGTGGGTTTTTTCTTCGAGTTTACTCTTACAGAGCGCATTTAGTCAACTCGTTAGCTCGTCTCTATCGCTGTTTTATCAATTTCTTATTTTTATTGAAGAAAAGAGGCTAAAGTCGGGGTCATGTCGTAGTTGAGTCTATCATATGGAACCGTGAACGCACGATAAGACTCGATTGAGTCCATCCGAGGGTAATTGAAGAATTTGCCTTGGTACTTCGTCCTCAAGTGCAGACCAAAAGAAACGAATGATAGTGTAAGTTCAAGACTCAATTTATAGAAATAGACATGCATTTACGAAAATTTGAGAAGAATGTGCAACAGTTTCCAAAAATCATTCATGAGCTTGAATTACCTCCAACGCTGGCCGAGAATCGCCTGGCTGTCTTTGGCCGGAGAGCTCAGGTATCGAGGAGTGCAGCAGGGATCAGAGGTCTTCTTCCTCTCTCGGCCCGTCCGTGTTGCCGTTTACTATTCTGCTCCTGTTGTACTGAGGTGTGGGTCCTTCTCTCGTACTTCCAAATGACCTAACCAAAGAAGTATTAATAACCTCATTTGATTTAAAAGTGAATAGCGTTCTTGTACGCGATATCGATGTACTGTAGATTAAAGACCCGCGACGTATTGTCAGCGGTAGCGGGTATGGCGTTGGTACAGGATACGCCGGGGAAATTTACGTCGAGTTTGAAGTTGGAGCGGGGTATGATGTGGGCTAAACCTTGCAGGAAGAACTGGTCTCTAACTCTGACATACTTCTACATGTCAGCTTTTAATCCTTAATAATTATTTCGAATTCCATGCATCTCGTGAGCGACGTTAATTGAACATGGAAAGACCGATCAGTCATGTACAAAGTTAATAATGCATTGCATTATATTTCAATGAATGAAGACAAACAGAATAGGCGTACCTTCATGTTCTCTTCCCTAAATCTCAGTACCGCACCAGATTTATTTCATTTCATATTTTCGTTGTGTAACCCGCCTCTAGACTTTAGGACTCGGTGACGCAGTGGTAACGGGCAGAAGAGCCCTGTTTCGATCATGGGCTTGTACTATGGCTCATATTCATGTAGTTACGGAGTGTATTTTAATGAGAAGAAGATTAACATTCTGACTGCGACGTGCGCCATACATGGTACACGCAATCATCTAACCTAATCTAACCGAAACCAAAGCGCTAACGTGTATGAATACAAATTTCTTTTAAATTCATGAAATTTTTGTTCAGTACTTGAATAAGCTAGTTTGGATTAGAAGAAAATTGAAAGGGTAGCCAATTTGTGAAAACAAATTCCTTGATTTTTAAATCCACAACGGAGATATTTCTCGACATGAAATTTTTCCTGTATGGAAAATCGCAGTCAAAGTCTTGAAACTGACATTCCCTACTTCACCTAGGTGTACAAGTGGTTGCGAGGTCAGTCCGAGTATAGCAGTCATTGTATCCTTCTATTAATAAATACGATAAATGCGTTGAAATTAGTTCAGATACTACGTCCTAAGCCGCACTGAACTCAGAAAAATATCGTGTTCCATTTTCTTTTCCAATGGAAACACTCCGCCTTTGGTAAGTATGGAACATAGAACCTTGGATCTCCAGGCTAGGAGACAAGCACTCACGCTATGGAGCACCCAAGGTGTCAACTCGTTTATCCAAGTTTTTCCTTAAACTTCCTCTCCCCTGGTGGAGATTTCTTTTGGGAACGGAAGTTCAAACCTCAATTGCCGGGAAAACTTGAAAATCATTCGCTCGTCAGTAATTAAAAGGCATTGAAAACTGGAAACACTGAAGAAAGGGTTGCAAATACTTGTACCTACATTTCTCATTAAAATTCCCGTTTCATTTTAGGTAACCAGCGAACCCTTTTCCATTGTAAAGATGTTTGACTGACAGGCATACAGTCTTCCTTTACTTATAACTTTGGTAGTGCGTCCCCTCAGGGGGCATAGGAAAGGCCATAAGCAATAGGGTTAGGTTAGTCTATCCTATGATATGGGGACTGGCACCCCCAGGGGAGCCCTGTAAGGCTACCTCAGCTTTAGATAGGCTTTCTTAACTCCTTTCATTCGTGTCCACTTGCTTCTTTCCGTTTTCATTCATTCTTCACATTTCTTATGTCTTTTCTTCGTCTCCCTTCTTAACTTCTTGTTTCTATGAGCAGGGATCTTGTGTAGGAATACACTTTGTGCATAAATTCTTCGTTCTTTTACGTCCATGCTAAATGGTCCCTACTCTTTCGGTGCGAAATAGCCCGAGTTACTGAAGCGCTGCTATAATAATAAGTTTAAATAATTTTTCTTTTTCTCACAACGTGTTCCTCCCATGCCCTTTTTCCTTCTAGGCGAGTTCGGCAGTGGCCCCATCCTGTCGGACGGCGCCAGTCTCGCAGCCTCTCGTAAGTCCCTAAACCTGCAGCCCGTCATGATGATGCCGCCCCCTGCGCCCTCTGAACACGACACCTACGGCCACCACTACCACTTGTAAACTTTGGGTCCGGCAGCACCGTCAACATAGTCACCACTACCACTTCTGAACATTGGGGACGGCAACACCATTAAAATTACCACTTGTAAACTTCGGTTCCGGCAACACCTTCAGCATGGTCGCCACTACCACTTGTGAATATTAGGTCAGGCAACACGGTCAACATAGTCGCCACTACCATTCGTGGACCAATCCAAAAACAAGCAACACCGTCAACATAACCGCCACTACCATTCAGACACCGGTTTACAGTGCCACTATTTCCCCTACTGTTTCTAGCCCGCAGAGTGACGGCGCTAATGGCAGTAAGACGTAGATGAAAGGCACACAATTAGTTGCCACATTCACGCAGTAGTCTGCGTTAACAATAGACGACGGTGGCGTGACCGTGGCGCAGAGATGCTTAGCAATAGTGCATTATTGGCCAGCAAGAAACAAGAGATACAGCACATTCCGGCCTGCTGAGCAGGGTCTTCATTTGAACTGAGTTTTGATATTTCACCTCCAATAGAATTTATGAGGAGTTGCAGAAAGCGCAACACGTAGTAATAGCGAATTTTAGGAGTCTTATCGCAGCGACATGACTTCTGCGCGCGTGACGCTGTAGCGATCTCTGGCGAGAACCATCGTCATGAACTTGGTAGATGGGTTCCATCAACTACAGTATTAGTGAAGCTCTGTTATAAGTCAAAATGAGAATCTACTCGATTAATACATAAAGATTTGAACGTGTGTAAGTCGTACTGTTTTGTGGGCGCACGGTAAGGCGCCGTAGAGAAGATTAATGGGACGGCGCTCTTAAGATAGAGAACATTATGTAGATATAAAATGCTCAGCTATTCTTAAAATCACCCATCTTATTCATCCCTCAACCTAACAGATCCTATTGTAAAAATTTTAGTGGTTCTATTTTGATGTTTTCCTGAGTGTAAGTAAACTTAATTGAAACTCTTAACATCTTGTTTTCCAATCTTTAATTTCTGTGTAAATGACCTTGGTAGATGTTGATATATATCGTACTCGTTTCGTTACGACTCGGTGAACGTTAAAAAACCTTTCGGCATTCGTCACACGCGTCTAGTATCTAAAGCACGTATTCTTCTCATGAAATTAATCCTGGAACTACTGAACATTGGGATCTTCCCACTTACTATTGCGCGATTTAATTATGTCAAGAGTTTTGCAGCCCTCGAACAATTAGATAAATTTGATACAAGACAGGTAATGGGTATTGACAACACGTGATGGTAAACATTTTAGTTCCGTATTTATTCACTAATCAATCCTGTGAAGCCTTTTCTGAAAATAACTTTGGACTCGCACAAACACACACACACACACACACACACAGAGCCTGTAAGCAACCTGGTACAAACCCCACCGTTGCACACTAAATGTACCTTCAATCGTTACTAACATAATTGATAAGACTTCTTTCTTTTGACGGCTCATGCTTCTATTTTAAGTTCAACAGTATATATCAGAATACACCATGTTGCATAGTGGCAGAATACAATAATAAATTAGATAATTATCTTATCAGTCACATGTATCAAGGAGCGGAAGCAACACTATCGCTAACTCGCAGAGAAAAATTTCGAAGGTCATTTATATAAAATTACTAATTGAAATTTTTAGTGCAGTATTTTATGCTAAAAAGAAAATTGATGCAGCGTTCACAGCCAGATAAAACTACTCACGCGCTCTTTTCTTTTAAATGATTAGAAATTTGGGGACAGTTGTAACGCGCACGACCATATTTACTGCATCCTCATTCACTTATGCAACAGCAGCAAGGCGGAGCCGCAACGGGAGTGCAATTAGTAGATTTCGATGTAGCAAGCGCAGAAAAAACCGGACGGCCCAATTTGAAAAACACGGCTCACAAACAAGCTTAACTCTAGTTAGTGCTAACACTGCATGTACTTGTATATAGTAAAAACAACATCGACATATCCTTAGCCTAATATTTATGAGAACTTAGAACTAATGGAAGCTTTGGAAGGATAGATAGAAAATTCACACTTCAGGCTGAAGATGAAACAAATCCTTTTCACCCTCGCGCAGGTCCCTGCCTCAGTCGCCCCATAACACCAGCTAAAAGAGCAGAGTAGGAGACGAGAAAAGCGCCGAGAAAGCGCACGTCGGCTTCCAGATTTCTGTAAGAATAAAAAGTCAAAAAAAATATGCTCACTGTTCGTAATTCAGTTATTTCGAAAGAATAACTTATGAATCTCATGCGAAAGTGTGGTGGAACAATTAAATTAGCCGTGGGTAGGCGACGCATGGTGGCAATTGATGCGTTTGTTTTGTTTCGAAATTATTGAATTACAAACCGAGCACATTTTCGGATGAGTCCCCAGAAGGTCTCTTACCAAAGTCTCCTGACTCAGAGTTAAAGCCTTGATGTAGTAACTCGTAACGGCGCCCGCAGCATGACGGTATTTCGCTGACCATTAAGTGTGAACAATACAGAATATGTTCTCAGTTGTCACTGCAATCGTATTTCAACCCCAAAAGGACCAATTTATATTTTAAACGAAGCATTACGAAATATGTCAGTCAGAGTTTAACTTGTGTGCATTTTCACCCCAGTTTTGAACAAAACAATAGGAATTTAAAACTAGCCTGTATAATTTTGAGTGTCCATTATCCTTGAGAGTGTTCCTTATAAGATAAATTGTGCCAACAAAAGCACTTCAAATGAGTCGTTAGAGGACGATATCTAAAGGAATAACAATGAAAACACTCACAGTAGCGCACGCTTGCATTCAACATAAACAACATCAAAAATATCAGCCATAAAAGGTGGGCTCAATACTGATGAACTTGAGACGTGACCTCAGAGTTAAACCGTACCTTAGAAACTTCAAATCCTTAACAGTGGCTCAGTGGAACGCTCTATAATTTATCCCTCCGCCAGTCTCAAAGTAGCGTCGTTTGCAAAGCTAGAGTAAAATATTTTCACGGTAAAATTTACCACATTTCAAGACTTTCGAATTTGCAATGAAGCTGATACTTATGTCGTCAAAGGCAATGAACAATCAGAACAAAATGATAAACGTAGCAAGGAAAGCGACTTCCCAGTTCTCCCGCTGTCGTAGCGTTGTTTTGCCACTCACACTGCATGCATATTTCCCCCCACTTGCACATCCAGGCCCCTGGGAGCAGAAACAACTGCCGCCGAGAAGATCAAGTGCTTTATGAACTGAGCCCTGAAGCGGCGACACGAACACCTCAAGCCACCAGATCATCCCACATCAAGAAACCCATTCGAGAACCGTCGACAGCTAGCAATAATATCAGCATATCTGACTCAAGAACTATGATTAACAAAGAAGGATTCCAAAATCATTAACCGGTCAGCTGACGCTATGAAATGAAGGAAGAAGCACACATCTGTCATCAATACCGAAACTGTTGCAGAAATAGTTAGAAATTTTTTATATGTTTACGTTTAGAGTCAGCAAAATCATAAGGAATTGATAAATCAAAGCAATCGAAAAAAATAAACGAGGCATTTTGTACAATGAAATCGTTTTTTGAGCACAGAATCGATTAAAAATCAGACAATGAGCGAAAGCTCATCTACATAACTTAGGAAAGAAACTAAATGCATACTCCAAATCAGACTGAAACCGACTCGGCGGGATCAAATCACCTCATTTGAACGAGCTCCTCATGTAGTAACTCGAGTAAAATTGCCTCATTGTCCTTGAAGCCAAGAATTAAATCGGGCCCGATTATCACAAGGAACCTCCACATCTCAATAAAAAAACTGAAGAATTTAATGCCTGTAGCGACATTGAGAACACAGCAGCAGGCAACAATACGAGGGCGGCAGACCAATAAATCAGGAGGTTCACAAGCAACGCTCTACCTCGATCCTAGGTTTCAGCTCGCGAATGTGTGGATGTTGCTTCACCTTCTGTCATTGTGCAGCACCATAACGCGCATTATTTTGTTTTTATAATTACCGAGCCAGTTAAAATGAATTTCTTCGTATGAAAAAAAAGCAGCGATGTAAGTTCCTATTGATGCAAGGACGTTACATGTTTGATGAAACGCATCGATGTTACTCGTCGAGGGTTGCAGATTCTTCGTCATTTGTGCCATCAAAAATGTACCTTCGCCCAATTAAGGATTAGAATAGTAAATATTAAAAGATAATCGACGTCAAGTGATCATCAATAATAATTAAAAAGCATCAATGTATCAGCCTGTTAAATTAATCTCGCAATACCGACACGACCGAACATAGAATTGTGAATGCCCATCGATCGAACAAAAATGCTGTAATCAGTATTGCATGAATAAAACGAGCTGCTGTTCGTAACGTCCGGCTAAAACTTGCTTAGTAGCGATCAAACGCTCCCACACCCAAGCAACCATTTAAGGTCAGGATTATGGAGAACTCCAAAAATGAGCGCTGCTTCCTCCTGGCACCCTGACGAGAACACAAACCATCAGCAAACTCCTCGCTTCCGCTAGTGTAGCTCCGGAGCTGTGCATGCCCTCACAGGAACGGCAAATTTGCAAATCCTAAATACTATAACCTTTAGTGAGTCCATAGCGAGCAGGAGCGATTTTAAAACTAATATGAAAATTTCCTAGCCAAACTGGCATATTTCTTCATCATCCAATAGTATTGACAATCAAAGGGCAGAATATTGCACTCGAATAATAAACTCACACACCTGATAACCACTGAACTAGATATACAAACGACGATAGTAACACGTTTAAATACAAAAAGCAAATCCGTAACAAGGCATTAAACACAGGTACAAGAACGCAGCAGCGCTATCGCTCACCCGACCTCCCAACATAAAATGAGCTCCAGCGTAAGGCTCATTGAGTGGCGTTGAATGCGAGAAACGTTAAAATGCAAGACATCGACTAAAATAATAACTAGAAATTCAACATCTTCTAAAAATAATAACTTACATATATTATTACTTATGAATAAAACCGGATGTCTCAAGTTATTACCGCAACAAGCTGCCGTATTTTTTAAGTAATTAATATGCATCTACCTGACGGTTAGTCGGATTGTTACGGAGATGCAGCATGTTTACCTTCATAAGTAGAACTTGGAGAGGATGTAAGCAGTTTAGCTATTTATTTTAAGCAGCTTCAGCCATCTCAAGACGTCGAAAAAGCCACGTTTCTGAGAGATGCTATACCGCGAACTTGCCTCGAGTTGGGTACTTGCATGTTACCTCGCACATGAAAACCGCTTCAATTACATAGAAGCAAATACACAAGTCCAAAAAAAGTAAAACGTTTGAGGAGGTAACAAACATAACAGTAATGCCACCGTCACCAAAACTCACTCCATTCTGATGTTTATGAAACGCAATGAACAAGAAATAAGGGTTAACATTAGCATAAGTGATAAGGGTACAAGTTGCACGTAGTCCCAAAGTGCACTCAGACCAAATGACGACCATTTTTCACAGGGGTGTGAAAAGAAGGCAAATAATAATATAAATTTACGCTGGAGTTCACTCCTCTTGCAGACCCCAGGAATTAGTACACCTCATGCGAAAAAATTGCACGTAATGTTATAAAGAAAATCCATTTCAACAGTAATGCCTACATGCTAACTAGGGCAGTTATTATGCTAACAGATTCAAATGATCAAACAGCATTTTGAATTCATACGGGCGAAACCATATTAACATGAATCCATAAGAAGTTAAAAATCATCGAATCATGAATCATTTTTTAATAAAATGAGTTTATCTTTGAATATCACGCTAAATATTTGAGGAGAAAGTCAAAGTTGTTCAACTTATTGTTCGTTTTACTTGGCATTCACGTTATGTCCAATGCTGCCGACATAAAATCCTCTTATCCGTTAATGGCAGTTCGATGACAAATCGGAGGCGTATGTTCTGAGTAAGAGGATTTTAATGTTTGCACGAATGTGCACACTGCACAATTAACTGTAGACTTTTCTATTCCATTAACCTAAACACTGTCGCACGAGTGACTCTCATAATTACAACTTGTTTTCATTATTTTGAGAAACTGTCCATTCAAACTGAACACCTGTAACGACACCGATTACGATGTTGATCGTACGAAGTAGAACAGATATTCATGCACAGAGGAGCAGTCCAAGTGGGGTCTAGACGGAGGCCGCAGCTGGAGAGGACGCACAGCACAGAGAACCTAACGACGGCAACGTAAGCTGTTGAGGAACATTTCTGGCGTGGCACTCTTCCCTCTCTAAATGTCCTAGGCTGTGCCCTGCTCACTCGGCACCACACCGATGTAGGGAGCAGAAAGGCCGACGTAATTCCCTCTCAGAAATCGGACAGTTTTCTGAAAAAATTAAAACGAGGATAAGTCTGAAGCTGTAACACTGACAAATTTTATCATCGGGAAGTCCTCAGAGAAAAACTCACAATTTTGTCAAAGGTTTTAGCAAATGAAAAATTGCACTATCTCCAGGGTGAAGCAAAACAGACAAAGAATTCTATTCTTTCTGAATATTAGTCAGTTATGATATGGTACTGTTCAAGGAAGTCATAATTTTGGCATGTTCTATTTTTTACACTGAATAACGTAATTTAGTACCAGTATTAATTGATTTGGGTACAATATTTTCAATCTTTTGACGTTGTACGTCGTTTTTGCCTCACACTATTCAGGACAACTTCCACGGAGAATAACAGAGTTGACGACCCTATCAAGTGCACATTACACGTCCGCAGTCGCTACACCGCAACATTGAGAGACAGAGTGAACTGGAGTGCTGTCTAGAGACCACACAACGAGCGACCACCGATATCGTAAAAACGGCCATTTTCAGCGTCGAGTAACAATCCGTTTATAAAACTGGTGAAGCACTACACTACCTCAATATACTACAATAGTTGTTAGGCCTACTAACGCAGTATGTGAATTACGTGACCTACGAACATTAATCAAAAACTTCTTCGACACAAAAAATACGCCTACTAACATTATTTACGTGCAGAATGGACAATTCTTAGACACGCAGAAATAAGCACAAGCACCACACTGCTCACCAGACCCCAACAAATCAGCTTGAGCGGAGACCGTTCACAACGTATCGAGAGTGACGTGTGGAACTTTTACAAATTTAGAAGTATGTTTCTCGTTAAAACAGAGGTTTGCAACCACACGCATCCCAGGACTTCGAATTAACTTTGGAGCAAAAGATTTACATATTTGAGATATTTCTGGTGTCGAAATTAGGCAGTTCACTTCTTTAGGATCAATATATTATCTAAAAGTGCATTATGGAGTGGAACAACGTTACGCATGAGTAGACATGCCTTAATATCAAACCGTATTACCACGTACAAAAAAGAAAAAGAAAACAGGAACGAAAGTAAATTCGCTGAAACAATAGGTAATAATAGGAACAATACATCAAGCCCCCGCCAGACAAAGAGCCCAAAGAAAAGAAACAGAAGCGTTCCTTGCACAAGAAAGTGATGCCTCATCAAACGAGCGCTGCTTGCTGCAAGGTAGGTAGCTGTAGACGTACCAAGTCTCATACGTACACTGATGAAGGGCACACTCTTCACTCGTCTGGGGCGTGGAATCGCGGAAACATTTCAGGATAATTAAATGAACTTGAGCAAGAAATATAACAGACACCTATACTCATGACGGAGCCATTGCGTATACTTTCAAATGAACCATATCTATCGAGAAGTCCTGTTCTCTCATGTCTTTAACATACTAGCAACAATTCAATTCGCAGGCGGCGAATGTTAATGTCTAACACATTTCACTACAATGAACTCACAGGTAAGGTTAATACCATATTTGTGCAACAAGTGCGACGGTGTGCAACAAGTGCTACTGCCCAAACGTAAACTTAGAACGGAATTTTTTTGAAAAAAACAGAATACTACGCATGGCAACATAACGTGCGAGCCCTGACACACAACAACCAACTCGAAAGTCATGAAGAGGAAATTTCCAGTGTGAACTGGCACGTCATTGGATTAAGCGAGGTGCGAAGGCCTGAAGGATGCAAGATCGAACTCGTCAATGAAAACATTGTTTAGAACAGGAGAAACGATAAGAAACAGAGAGGAGTTGGCTTTCTGATAAACAAAAACTGAACAGCAACTCCGAAGGCATTCAGGGCATATCAGACGGAGTCATTTCAGAATCACCCGTCTCTCAAAGCGGTATAACATCAGACTCGTCCAGGTGTACCTGGGCCGACCTGGACCAGGTGTACCACCTCTATATCTACCCTAGAAGAACTTGAAAACATTTACGACGACATATATTCTATAATACAAAATAACAAATACAAAGCTCATTGCACAATTTTAGTGAGAGACTTTAATGCAAAGGCCGGCAACGGAGACGAAGAGTGCATGGGGAAAATTCGAGACCGAAACGATGGAGGAGACGACCTGGCTAACGTTGCAACGGCTCGTGGGTACAAAATTATGAACCCCTTTTCTCAAAACCCAAAGCAACACCAAAAAACGGACCTGGAGAAATCCCAATTATTAAACTCTTAACGAAATTTATTGTATCCTTGCAGATTATCAGAAAATTATTAAAATGCTGAAATATAAAATGAAGCCAACATAGTCAGTGACCAGCGCATGGTCAGGTGCCAACTAATAATTATCAACACTTGACTGGAAAGGCTAGAGCTTTTTTTGCTCTAACCACGGCCCATCAGCGTCGTCAAAGAATCCTGTCTTGACTCCAAAATAGCTTTCCAAAATCGCTTTGCTGCGTTGCAGGAGCAAGAGAGTGAAAATAACAACATAGTCGACGAAAACTACCTCACCACAACATCCTCGTACCAATGATCGACTCGCCAACGAGCACAAAAGCTTTCGGCAAGTTGAAAGTATAATAAATGATCTGTAGAAAACAAGAACCTCAAGTATGAAAAAAAGTCGCAACCTCAAAACCTCAAAATTCACAAGTGAAAAAGTTGAAGCGGCAGAACTTAACAAACTTACAGTGTGTCAAATAAGTATTCGTCACGTCAAGAAAAAAACAATTATCAAAGGTTTTGGGACATTTATGT
>VOMN01131073.1:0-14221 GCA_014899125.1 Orchestia grillus | reverse complement strand
ACAGTCCTAAATCCCATGGCCAACATTTTAGAGAATTCTCTGGAGAATTTCCTCGCCCAATACAAACTTATTACCTGTCCTTTGTCAAAGACAGAGATTTGCTTTGTATGCTTTATTCCATGAGGATTATGCATGCTTGTTGTCGCGGAGAGTTCAGGTACAGTACTGACTGCCAGTGATGCTAAACGTCCCTAATGTTACCATATTATTTTTCTTCAAGTTTGTTATGACGGAACCTGGAAAAAATGTTAAAATTATATTCACATTTCACCTTGGTGTGACAAGCATTTGGACGGCTAGCGCAATTCAGTGCAGTTTAAAGAATTTCGTAGAGAAAGATCTCTACGTAAATCAGTAATACGCCATACCTTACAGTTGGTTAAATTATTCGTAAACTTGAGTAAGACCGCTCAATTTTTATAGCGTACCAAGGTCAGGTGCTTCAAGGAAAATTGATATTCGGTCAGGACGACTTTTGATGAGGAATATTAAAAATAAGCTCATGACGACTCACCAAGAGTTAAAAACTGATCTGGATGCTTCCGGGACAGAAGTGAGTGCAAGAACTATCAGTAGAGAAATTTCGAACAATGGGATCAAATGTTCCACGCACTGTAAAACACCCATGCTGCGCAAAGACCACTTCGCAAGTCATCTAAGCTTGATGCGAAGACAGGCATTTTGGAAGACTTATTTGGTTTGATGAAACTAAGATCCACTTGCTAGGTCGTAACTCTGCTCGTCCTGTGTGGAGGACACTAAGAATTGTTTTTGAGGGGCATATTACCAACCCTACATTAAGGCGCGGAGGTGGCAGTAAAATGGTTCTGAGTTGTTTCACAACACAAAGCACTGGTGCACTTCATATCATTGATGCGAAGATGGAGGGGCTATGAACTGTCAAATACCAGAGAAGGGTCTCGTTCCAAGTGCGAAGCGTTATTCCAGAAATACAAATGGAGATTTCAGAATGATAACAATGTACTCCGATCTAGAAAAAGTACATTTTTAAGTAAGATTTAATTCGTAGCATTCGTGAGTGAGTTTAAGTTATAATTAGTGAAACGTTTATAGATTTCATCCTTGCTACGCAAATTATTTATTACTTTTGATTTCTATCTCAAGAATATAAAAATAAGGATAGTGGTAATAGATGATGGAAGTTTTCTCACACTTAAATTCAGTATATTTTTTCAGCTTTAAGATAAAATATTTTACCGAAAACAGCTTCCATGAATAAGTTTCACAATAATTAACTTTTATTTCACATGAATTTAGTATTTACAAGCAAGATAAACCTACCTTCAACAGTTTGTAAACAGAAGCCCAGTTCGAAATTGCATGTCAAGTAAAAATGAACCATTTTATTTAACATTTTAGGTACCTGAAATGGGTTAAATTCTCGGAAAATGCAATGAGCCTGGAACGAAGAGAACCAAGTAATTTCGATGGATATTTTTACATATGAATGCTGATGTTGATGTTGTAGTAGACTTGACAGACTGATTGTTCCACCCTAATTGAATACTTTGAGAATTTTCATTTCAAAGTTTCCTCTTATCTAAATGCAAAAAGAATATTTGATACCTCTTACATCGTAGTTGATTTTAATGGTTAGCATATTAAAGTTACTATATAAAATTCACTCATCAATAATTCTATAGGTGGACCTCACCGAAGTTGACAGTGTACTCGGTTCCTTGCTTAATTTTTTCGCTTGTTGATGAGAAAATGTTTTCTGCCACCAGCGGATCAGTCGTCGCATTCCCTTCATCGCCAACCTGTTCGAAATTTATGTAAGGATTGAATACTTCTTTATGTACAGCCTAAGAGATAGGCACGGTAAATGTAAACGAAACATTTAAAGTGCTATTCCATCCGCTTTATCACTGCTGATTAGCTTCATTCCAAATTAGGTAAATGAGCTTACATCTCATCGTAATTAGCATGATGTAGTACGTGGAATGTTAGTCAAATATTATGAAGTCAATAATAATTCTGAAACCTGAAGAATAATTTTCCAGCAAGTTGCTCTAGGAAATAAATTGAGAAATAATTTCCTGATCAATCAACTTGACATACATTCTATGAAGCAATATTGGCTGCTCATAGCTAATAAGTGCTTTGTAGTAGAAGATGATGCTTTGAACTAAAGTAAAAATTTAGTAGAGTTTGATGAAAAGTCTGCGACATCAAAAATATCAATGGCCGATACGACAGAACGAAATCACATGCAGACTTGGTTACCTGAGGCCCAACGAAAGTAGACAACAAAGAATGAGAAATTGCTGATTATGGAATTAGCTTCATGTTTTTGTAAATTTTTAATCGGAGAAACAGTGATCTATGTCTATTTTTGATGGCATAGACTATAGTAACGTGAACCCACGACCCCCTGCGTACTCTCAAAACGCTTTACGGGCCCCCACTGCTGAATGCGTGCCTTTTCTTACGTGAATATCGCAGCCTGAAAGTTTCCCCCAATTATTCGCAGTTCCAGCAGAGAGGAAAGTGATGGCTGAGATGGTGCGGGTACGTCCCATGTCAATGGTGATGAACGAATCCCCTTCGTTGTCCGTACAGAAGGTTTCGGGTTGTGGATCGGAGCACGTTGATACCTAGACAACAAGTCAATTATGTATAATTCCACATGCTGCCATTTTCAGCGTGTGCCAGCTATTACATCAAGACAAGCACAGTTTTCTTCACCTTCCTTTTCACTTGATTGAATCCTAATTCTCATGGTTTATAATCTTGAATTCTACACTAACCTTTCACCTGCATCTCGTACGTAATTTTATGGCATATATCTAAGGAAGTAGTTTTAGCTTTCCGGATATTGAGAATAAAAGGCTCTTTATACAATGAACAATTTAGCAAACTGTTGAAATCCCCTAGAATAAAATTTATTCTTACAAAAATTTCGTCACAGTATATTGATACGCATTCTTGTATTTTACGGTGCTTTGTTTTGGTGGTAGAATAAGGGATTGCAGTATAGTATTTTAAGCAATCCTGTGCCACAGTAGAAATTATGCTGGAGTTTGGTGTTGTACATGAACTCATATTTTATGGATCAAATTTATCTTGCAATTTTGTCGTCTAAAATGAAAAATAATCGAGAAACTTTAAATGTTACTATTCTTAAACTACCATCATTACACGAATTCATACGCAACAATTGTCAGCAAAACTGCTTTTATGATCATTTCGACGAGAAATTCATCTCCCAATAACTGCCTTTGTCTTACAATGGCGTCCGCAGGAACCTCGGAACTGGCCGTCACTTTGGCGTTGGCAGCGAAGTCAGTAGAATTGCTTGACTCGATTAGGTACGCAGAGTTGACGAACATATCAAACGAGTTTGTAGGAGGAGGGAACCCGAAGTTTTCGGGGAATGTTTCTCTCTTTATGAAGCGGCAGACGTCGTTCCCTGCAAGGTATAACTATCGCTAAAGAATTCAAACCAACGCTTATTAATTGCTACCTTCAGAAATATGAATGTCAGTGAAGACCGTGGGAAACTATTTATTCGATCAGTGTTTTTTGAACCTGGGCTCGCTTAAACGGGAAAATCTTAACCTACAGCCTGTGTTAGGCTTTTGGATGAGATAACTTTTTTTCGTAACCATTTACCCAAAAATGCATCAGTCATTACCAAATTTTGGAAGTTGCTTCCAGATAAGGTTTTAACTGTTATGTACGAATTTCACATCGATCAGTCAAATATTGAGGAAGATTTTTAAATGTATTTAATCTAGTTAAATTTGAACTTTGCCACAATTTCGTAAACCGAGATGAAAACTAAAAAATAAGTATTTTTCTAAATCGCAAACTTACTGAGAATACTGAAATATGATAGGCCGATGAACATTACAAACAGTTTAATAAGAATTTTTACCGCTATTAAGTGGAAACATTGACGATTAATGTACTCTCCATGTGCTTCAACAATGGCCTCGATACACTTGATACAAGGATTTCGTCAAATTTTCAATTTGATTTACAGTAATACATTTAGCACAAGTTTCAAGTTCACTCCACGGGGTTCCTTGGTGAAAAATTGACGTCCCGTTTGCTAAATCCAATGCTGAAGAAGTGACCACAGGTCCTTAATAGGGTTCAGGTCAGGAGAACACGTTTTCCATTTCATCAGTCGGCCATCTTTGTAACCAAGATTCTGCAAATATTCTATTGCAGCCTTTTCAGCTTGTGATGAGGTATTATCGTGCACAAAAACAAGCTCCTTTACGTTGGCAGGAGATTTCCTCCTAAACTACAGAACAACTAGTGGCCTTAGGAAGTCGATCTTGGCAGCTGCAGTCAGTTTTACACCTTTTGGGATTCTAAAAGATCCCACTAATTTATTGCCTTTGGAAATTCCTACCGGCATGCTCCGCTACTCGAATGCTAACAGCTCTGATTATAGAACTCACATATTAAAATGTGCAATGTGCACAACAGTGTTTATAATCAACAGAGGAGAGCATGCCTTTGCAAAATTTATCTTCGAATTTGATTTAGAAACTAATTCTGTGTGTTCTTGTCAAATCCGTATTCTTATTTCAAATTCTACGATAAACTTCCCAAAGCCCTGCTCTCTTCTGTTGTTTTCATGCTACCTCTCGGTTACTAAATAGAGATGCATGACGCGCCTTAAACTTTACGTAGATATGTAGCTGTATACGAGGTTAGTCTTACAAAGCGCATTGTATTTAGCGTCACGTACACTTGCTGTCATTTATGCCGTCTTATGTAGCGTTATATATAGTAAGTGTCCAACAGAAATACCAGAAGATGCGGCCATCAGGCAGTCCGGCACGGCCGAGAGGCAGTAGGCGGCACACATGATCGACTTGCTCGTGAACAGCTCGTGCTTGTCGATCGCGGTGTCCTCGGCCTTGCCGGCCCCGGAACAGCCATCTTTTTCCAGTTTCACCTTTAGGAATGGTCATGCAAATATCATAAATTTATCCAAAGTACGTTGTATTTTTTTATTCGTCTACTGATTTTGCAATTCATGAAAAATGCGACACGATGTTACAAAATTAAGCAAATGGATGATTATATTGGGAATTTTTTTTATTTCTTTCAACATCCTAACTAAATTCATTTTTACGTAGCCACTATTGACTCAAAGAAGAAAAAATTTGCTTACTAACAGAACTTACCACTTCTAATATGTATAAAATAAACACACACAAACAAATGATAATTCAACATTGCAAGTGTTACGTCCAACTTTAAATGGTAATAAATAAAAACCAAATCCAGATGGATCGGTTACCACCTAATATAAATGGTAGTAAAAACAAAGTAAAATAGAAATAGCTTGTCATCCAAATCTAGGTTGGAGGAGAAAATTACTCACCTTTTCGTAGTACTGACTCTTGATTAATGCGTTACACGAGCGAAGACAAAACATGAGAAGCACAAAAATGCCCTTCATGGTCGTAGATGCCATATTGCTCTCGATTAACTTAATTAAATATCGTAAAGATGGTTCTAAACACAATTCTTAATCCAAAGAAACTACAAGGGGCTAATTGACATAAAAACAGCTTATTTTTTGTAAATCACATAGATGCATCTGATAGATGGAAACAGAAATTAGTCCGTTCTTTTTGGTTTCGTCTTCGAGCCGAATAAGCCATCGTTAATAAAATTCATAATCAAATGCATAGTTATATCCCTGCTGGACGTACTTGCATAGTTTTTAGCTTGTAATTAAACTGGCAGAGTTTTTATAAAATAATTAGAGTAAAATATTGGGAACAGTTTGAGAAACAAGTGTACTCAAGATTAAGGTAATGATGAACTACCAAACTTTCGCTTTAGAACGGATACAAAGATTTTCGTGTGAATCCACTATGAAGTTGATACAACGTACGTTTATCATCTCAGATGAATAATAATATTGAATTTTAATGAACGATCTATCTTTTTATGTTCGTTGAATCGGTAAGAGTTTTTAGAGGCGGAAAAACTAAGGAGCGATGTTTTAACGAACGCTGCGTGCCTGCGCTCTCATGACTGGCGCGCCTGCACAACACCTCCATCAGTTTTATAGCTCACCGTGAACTTCTTTGCCAAAACCTGTAGCCTTTTTCCGTTCATCGCATTGGAACTACAGGTACCGTAATGATACAATAATGACTATAATAGATTTAACTGTGGTCAGCGCATGAGCAAAAAGTTTTACTCGGAATCGGTACTTGATGTTCGGAACATTCCGTTCCCAAGTATGCTGAGCGCTTGTCAACATGGACATTCAAAGTCAGAGTTGTATTAAGATTCTTTTCCCTTCGTTCTTGAATAATGAGGTTTTGCTTCACTAATTTTCTACAAACATTAACATTGAACCGCTCATTTAAGATTCGAAATGGAAATGACGTTCAACTTGTTAAATAGAGAGTATTTGTACTCATTTAAAAGAAGTTTGAACTTTTCCTTGCTGCCATGCACTTCGAACACGGGAGCAAGTAGTATAATTTCTGAAAGCTTCTCAATATAAAATTTTCAAATTTGTTTTCGTCCTGCAAAGATATAATCATTAACTTTAACGAAGGTAAACAAATGTATACTCGGTCAAAAACCCGAAACCCTTTTGGTGTATTCGAAAGAGTAAGTGGAAAAACTAAACTAGTATGAAAAATACAAATTATAACTTTGTCGTAATCCATCTTAGTCACGTTTACACGTAGTCACGTCCTTTGGAGTAAGAGTTGAACGTTAGAGTAGTTAAGCAAGGAGGAAAAAAGTCCTATTATGCAGAGCAAATTCCCAACAGCAGTTCGTTTTGAAAGAACGTAATGGACGACTGAATTGAACTTCTCGGAATTGATGACTGGACACCTCCTTTGCTGCGATGTCAATAACATCGTTCATCATTTTGCCTAAGGTTAACAAGGCACTGCCACTGTGTAATGTGAATGCATTAGCTGTTCGGTACTTGATAGAAATTCACATTTACAGCGACGCAATGAAATTGTATTTTTTGCACTTATCTTGACATATGTAAGAGTGGCTACTTCGAGATGCTAAAACGCGTCGTTATTGTGTGATCAAATACTGTATTTGGGTGCGAGTTTAGTTTTTACTAGGACTTAGAGGACAGTGTTTGGATGTTCTGGGAATGAGTTCTTTTGAAAAAGAAAATCGTAACTTATTTCGGAGCCCTCTTGTGATATGTGTTCAAACTTGAGTTTCTTAGGATAGGTTGGAAATATTTCATCAAATTTTGGTTCGCACAAGTTCAGACGTAGGTTAAATCAACAACTGCACGAAGGCCTAAGCAATAGTTATCACATTCTCACATTCTGGATATCATTCGATAACATTGCGGTTAGGATCTAGAGCCCATGGCAACAAATAAATACTACAGGAACATTTCAAAGATGTGAATATGACAGAAGCACTAACGGGCATAAAAAGCAATTTTCTTAAAGACGTGAAAAGCAACGGTCGATGGAAGTGTCACTTTTTGCCTACTTGCAGTTCAGTGGTGGTACACGTCGGGCAAACAGCACTGTTCCAAAGGTCATACTCTGTTTGCACAATTTAATGAAAACATGAACTACAATTCCAAGATACTGTCAGCTTAGAGCACATGTGAGCTGACATTAGCCACGCGTAGAATATGACATCATCAATAAGAATTCATCAAAGATACAAATGATACTTTGCGTAATTGCAGTGCAAAAGAAATCTAAATGTGTACACAGCAGGCACCACCGCTACATTAAACACAAAAGCGAAATGAAAATGACCAAGTTGAACTAACAAAAATAGTTTAATTTGACTGAAATTGGCTGATACTCCTATTTAGCGTATTCATATTAAAAAAAAAAGAAACAAATGCAAAACTGTAATCCTTATGTACTTGCATTGTTCACAGCGATGAATAAAAAAATTCGTAAGTTTCGGAGAAACCTTTACGTCATTCTCAAATAATTTCTTAATCGCCATATTTAGGTTTGCAACTCACAAATGATGTGAGTGCCTCCTAACGAACAGCGATGAATTCATGAGACAAAGACGAAGAACAATTAAATTTTTAATAAATCCTTTTTTATCGTGTTCGTTTTACATATCTGGAGTGCTTCCACTACCCAGCAGAAAAATTTCCCAAGTGTATCGAGGTGAAGATTGAAAAGGGCTCCTTTATGTGAAGGTATTCTCATATTAATTTTATTTTCTCTAACGAGAGTTACTGAGCGGACCTCGTTGTAGGTTCATGGATTTTTGCTGACGGAAAAGCGAAGATATTTATTTTCTGTGTATGTTGATTGACTTCTTAAATGGTTAAACAACTTTATTAAAATGGTTAAACAACTATGTCTGAATAGATCTATAAAACTCAGGAAAAAGAGGTATACTAAAGAAATCATTAATAAACTTCCTTCAATCTCACTAATCTCGTATGCATGAAGAAAATCAAATCTTCGTTGATGAATTGAGGGGACAGCAATCGCTATTGAATTTTTTAAAGAGTATGTAGCATTGATGTATGAAAAGCTATTCCTTTTATCCGACTGATGCTCTCACAATTAACAATAATAATTGAAAAAGATCAAACACTAAGTCTGGTCACATGGAGACGCAGAAAAAGATAAATAGAAGAAGAAAAAATACTATTATTTAGATACAAGAAGAAGATAAATAGAAGAAGAAAAAGTACTATTATTTCCTCAAAACACAGGAGAAAATCACTAGAACTGAGCTTTGCGCCAAATTCCTGATATGTGTCAGCCAAGTCTAGTTTATCAATAAGACTACGCGCACGGCGCCTCGAGCGTGCTAGTGCGGTCAACACGAGACTCGGTTGAACGGTTAGCTTACGTCCGTACCTGTGAGCCAGCACCCGCCCTACTCTGCTCAACGTATTATGGGTCTCCACCCGACTGCTGCTGCTCCTATACTCATTCTATTCGTACATACTACATATACTTACATTTCTCCTTCTCCCGTCTCTCAGAAGTGATCATTCTCCGAGGTGGTACTGCTGGCCTACGCTGTTTTTGTTCTCTCGTGAAACTGAGAAAATAGGTACTCTGGGTCGGCTGTTTTCCAGAAATGGCAGCTGTGACTTGTGGTAAGTCTAGAAACTGGGAACGTGACTCTGTTCAAACTAAATTAATATTAATTTTTACAATAAGACAATAGGAAATGAAGGGCTTAGTTTACATCTCGCTGAATATTCTTTCTCGTTTAATGAGAATCCTCCTATGGGCTACCAATGTTATTCTGAATGCTGTGATGCTACTAGAATGACGGAATTGGTGACTCTGCAAGCAACACATTTTATGGTGTTCCTCTACATTTCGATCGCTTGAAATCGTTTCCTGCCTCTAATTTGGTATTGTCATCCCAGGCAACGGATTCTGGATAGTAAACTCCTCTGGAGCTGGCTGTCAGTCCTGTAGACAGATTCTTAGCTAAATATTGCAATAATACATTGTGCTCTGATAAAATGATCAATTTATTTCTACTTTAAGGTTTTCAAATTACTTTCTGGTTATCGCTCTAGTTTGAATGTCTTAATTCAACTTATACATTGTACAGTGACCGAGAAGAGTTAACAATACACTATTGAAAATGCCATTTTTTGCATTAATAATCATCAAAGTTGAATGAAACTTGACCTACTCACAAAACATGCATTTCATCAACATCGGAAACAATAAGAAATATAAAACATAACAATAAAGTTGTTTGATGCAAAAAATATCAAAATTAGGAATGCCAAAGTTTACAACACATTTACTTAATAATTTCTTAATATTTGGTAGCATAGCCCTTGTTGCTAATTACATCTTGTAAACGCTTAGAGCAATCTCCAATAAAATCTTACAATTGGTTGAGGCAATATAATACCATTGTTCGATACAAACTTTACCGAAACAGTCAGTTAAACCTGACTGTCTTGAAGAAAGTTTGCTTCTTAACTTCAATTCTCTCTATAAATTCTCTGCAGGGTTAAGATCTGGTGATTGACTAGGCTTTTTAGAATATTCACTGCATTGAAATTGAACCAATTTTGTAATAGCTTTGCCTTACATTTCGGAGCGCAGTCTGGCTGAAAGATCCAACCTGATTTTAATTTCATCAAATGCACACTTGCTCTAAATTTCCCTCCAAGATACTTCTGTAATGTGCTCCATTCATACTTCCTTCAATCATTTTAACTTTTCCAAAGCCCTTCGGTTCTAAAACAATCCCAAATTATAATTGAACGACCTTCAAATTTTACTATTGGAATATTGTTTTTAGGTAAGTATTCAGTACTTCGTTTTCTCCAAACTTTCGGTACTGCATTCGTACCAATTATATTTTCGTCTCGTGTGACCATAGTACATTATTCCAGAACTCCGCAGGTTTATTCCTTAACTTCTATGCAAGATACAGTCTATCACTAACATGTTTTCTTTTCAAAATTAGAGTTTTTATTGAAGATCTAGAGAAGCTGTCGTAATGACGAAGTGATCGACTAACTAAGTTTTTCCTAACCTTAACTCCTGTTCCTTCTTAATCTTACTGGAGTTAATTAAAAGTAACTTTAGGTAAATACTGACCTTTCTTGTTAATAACCTTGATGCACGCTCAATTGTTTTAAGAGGACGACTAAGAATGATAAAACTTCCACAGTAGAATTGCAAGACTTCCAGTGACGAATTACCGTTCCAATTGAATTCAGTGGAACCATTAACTGTTGACGTATTTTTCTACAACCTAATCCCCTTCAATGAAGACCAAGAATACGCTTCCGAACACCTTCAACGATTTGTTTTTGTTTTCCCTTCGCATGAATATTTGCACGACGCTTGCCAGATAAAGAATAATACAATATTTACACTCGGACCTACATTAGGTGGCTCTAGCGTAGTCCAAAACATTCTAGAAACTTACAAATTGTTCGACTAATTTTATACTGCAAAATAATTATGTAAAAATACTAAATTCGAAACAAGTTGTAAGCTTCTGTGCTTCTAATTTTGATATTTTTGATATCAAATAGCTTAATTATTCTATTTCATTTTTTTATTGACTCCGTTGTTGCTTAAATACATGTTCTATGAGCAGCAAAAGTTTTATTTACCGCTGATGACCATAAATGCATAAACCGATATTTTTAATGGTGTACTGTAAACTTATGCGGGATACTGTATTTGGAATTCATTTTTTCATTCATGTTGAAAAAATACTTCAAGAGAATATCGTTCTTTTTCAGCGGAAATGAATTCACTGTTGTTCAATCTAAAGGAGCATTTATAACGAATCTAGCGTCCTGGATAACTTCAGTTGCACTTATACAGAATGAAGAAAATGACTCCTTCCACGCCCTACAAGTGCGTACGCTAGCATGGGATGACGTACGAGTGCGGCAATGCGCTAATTTGCGCAGTCGTGGCTAGTTGATCAATGGAACAACAATCCTGTTTTGTCGTCTTAATTAGTAGCGTTTTCTGAAAATTTTGCCAGATTTCACGGTCGAAATCGAAAATCTTCATTCACCTGTCAATAAATTCAGTTTGGGTAATGAGCAGGCCTGAGTAATGAGCCAGTCTAGGTTATAAGCCTATCTGGGTAATGAACCTGTCTGGGTAATGAGCCGCTCTGGGTAATGAACCGGTCTGGGTAATGAGCCTGTCTGGGTTATGAACAGATCTGGGCAGTGAGCCTGTCTGGGCTACGAACAGGTCTGGGCAATGAGCCTAATTCAACATCTATAGAGTTATGTTTTTCTTGTACATTACGCTTCATTGCTTGCGAGTTACATTTCACGTGGCTTAGGAAATTTTTTACGAGCAGCGTGACGTACGTAGGACGTAAAAACTTAGAAAATGGGGAATACGACTCTAAGTCGTCACTAATTAATAAAATAACATGAAACCAATCATTATTCAAGGTGAAGAACTCTAAATGAACCTTGTCTTCTTGTAAATACGTCGGTGAGCTAAATATTGGACCTAAAATTTCCAGAATCAATACTGCATTGGTTTTTGCTTGTTTGCATGTACATTTTCATTAATTTATTGCTACCCATCGACAAGGTCTTATGAAATACCTTTTTTGAAGACAAATTCTGATTTTTAATATTATCAAAAACCAAACTAACATTCTTTTCAATCGTTGTTTCGCAAATGTGTTCTCTTACATGACGGTCAGAAGCCCATCAAAATCTGAACATCTTGGGAAACGTCTATTATTGAGGCGCTTGAATGTCTAACTTTGTTATTCATAGATCGTGAACAAGGAACAAAGTACGTCTCAATTCAATGAGGGTAAAATTAAAAGTTTGCCTAGGACGCTTGATATTTATTAATTATAGATTCACGAAACTTATTTGAAGGTAATTTTTATGAATCTATTCTATAGTTGAATCTTAGTTGATGTTAATATGATGCCTGGAGTTCTGTATCACAGAGGTCACCATCTCTTTGAGTTTGATTCTAGTTAGGGCGCCTAGAATATTATTCGGTTACACTTTGTGTGACGCCAGAATGGCTCGGCACGTGTAGAATATGTGTAAACAAGAACTAGTTTTATTGATTCTCTAATTCAGAAACTGATCGAGTAGCTCCTAGTTAACTTAAGAGCTCGTGACAAATATTTCTCGAATTTACTAGCTCAAAACATTTGCTGCCACGTATTAACTGAATTGAATTTTTTTGTTGATTTATTTTTATTTTTTCGTTGCGGTTCATTAGCGCACGTTGCGGTAGCGGTGCTGACCCTCGCATCTGGCGTCATTTCCGCTGACGAAGACTACGGCCTCCTGCCGCTGCCACCGAACAATTATGCAGCGCTGCCCCTCAACTCCGCTATGGATTTTTTCGTGCTTTGGGACAGAGGTCTTTCTCTTGCTCGGTACTTCCACCCTAATTCAATTATCAGTAAGTACTGCAGCGACCAGACTGTAACGACGTAGCATCTCACAGTAGTAGAGTAAATTAAATCATTATATAAAGTTTCACAAACGTATAGTCCACTGGCATATCCATACGTTTCAGCGCAAGGAACTATATGACTATCAGGTTTAAAAATCTATATATAAGAGCTATGAGCTATAAAATAACAGTGAATCTGTTCAAATTTTTCTTCGTAAAAGGCGCTGTTATGAAATATAATTGCATTATTCGATGCTTCCCATATTGAACTCAATCTCAAAGTTATTACAGATCGCATGAATGAAAACATCATAAAAATATTAAAAACTAAATCGGATTCGATTTTAAATGTTTAACAACATTAATTCTGTTTATTTTCGATTCTCTACTTTTATTTAGTTAAAGTATGTAGTCTTGACTTTCATGTTGTTGTCAAGGTAGGTAGACATGGCTGGAGCAGCACCAGAAGGAAATTAGAGTAAACTAGAATATATACACTTGTGTATCATAGGAATTGTCGTTCAAGGTATTCAGAATTAATTTCTTCAGAGTGTTACGCCCAAATACAGAATGAAAAATTGAACAATAGTGTTCTAGTGAAATGATGTGAGACGTGTGTTCGTATTATATTCTGATATCTGGTAACAACCCAAACGGACCTATCAAAGTCTACTTAGCACAGAATATTTAGACACTACCTAAAAAAATATTTTTTAATGATTTTCTAGGTCCTGAAAGCACTCCGAAAACGATAGTGGTTCCCAGCGACAATGCGCTGAGGGCCCTGGTCCCAGCCGACGCCCCAAGCCCTCTGCACTCGCAAGCAGAGCGGCACCTGAGGCTCAGGATGGCGGTCCTTAGAGACTACCTGGCCAACGCGACCGTCACTCCGTACAGCCCGCTACTGTCCCGCCCTGGCGGCTACACTGTGCTCAACCTCAACGGCAGGCCAATGACTTTCGAGAAAAATGGCCGAGGTACCATTACAATACATGTTTATCGAGTACTTTTAAAATGTAAGATGAATTAAAGGCATCTATATTCTATTAAATTTATTATCAAAGCTAAATATAAAACTAATGATGTTTCCTTTCAGAAAATGTAAGTTTATATCTAGGTAAAGAAAAGTATGAGGTACGTTCAGAAGAATGATCGTAAAATTTAAATATTCATTCGAAGTACGGTGTGTTTGAAACTTTTATTGGCCTTAGTTTTCTTCCTCAAAACTTCATCTGGAAAAAGTGTACTGGAATCAATGTCTTAGAGTAAAAGCATTGGTGAAATATTATTGCTGGAAATTGCTTATCTAAAATAATGAAGAGATAATTAGA
>VOMN01131069.1:0-22204 GCA_014899125.1 Orchestia grillus | reverse complement strand
TGTGTGGTGTGTGGTGTGTGTGTGTCAGGGAGAAGGGAGGGAGGAGTAGGTCTGTGGGGAGAGGGGACTTTGAGGGTTGTACCCTGTGTAAATTTTTAGTCGCACCTTTGCTTACTTTATAAAATAATTAAGGGAAATAGTTTGGTGGTCGAAATGATAGATAGTTGTTGATGCACCAGCGAATAAGTCAGTGGGCCATTTTCTTGAGCTCCAATATTTCATTTTCTTTCGTCCCAATATTCAATTTTCTTTCAAGCCAGCATTTTATTTTCTTTCAAGCCAGCATTATATTTTCTTCCAAGCCATCACTTCCTTCTCTTTCGTTGGTGCGCTTCACTTTCCTTCGCTCCAGCATTTCGTTTTTTTTGTCCCAATATTAAATTTTCTTTCCTTCCAACTTTTCACTTTCTTGCGTTCCAGTATTTTATTATCCTTCGTTCTATAATCTCACTTGATTCGCTCCGCCATTTCATATCGTTCCGTTTCAGCATTTGATTTTCTGGATGTTTCTGAACAGATGACCACGGAGAGGTTGTGTGCGTCTCCGTAATCCGACTTACCTTCTCGCATTTGTTCAGATTTTTGTTAGATGTTCACTTACGGGCATCGGTAGAACTTCTGTATGGATGTACTTTCTGTATATTTGTACCTATCAACAGGTAGACGAGTAGCAGCGGGGTCTGGTCTACAGGGGCTCTTCTAGCAACAGCCTCGTCTGCTTCTCTAGAAACTGTTCTCGAGGTTCTAGTTATCGCACTAGTTATTGCACTAGTTATTGCTAAGTCAGTGCAGCAGTCGCTTTGTTGTCTGGGCTCCAGCTATTACTTGCACTAATGCTTGCACTATTGCTTGCACTATTGCATGCATTATTGCTTGCACTATTGCTTACGCTTTTGCTTGCACTATTGCTTGCACTATTGCTTGAACTATTGCTTGCACTATTGCTTGCACTATTGTTCCACTTTTCTCTCAGTGGTAGCACTAGTTATTGTGCTGTAGTTATCATTGTTGTTGACATAGTTAGCCATTGCTCTTATTATTGCTTCAGTTACTGCTCCTATTCCACATACGTAACTGACTTGGTTATTACCTATTAAAACAAAGCGAATGGATCGAGTCCCTCTGAAGAGGACCCCTAGTTCTCTCGCTAGCGTCACAATCATTCCGTTGCGTGGAAATGGAATTTTTGAAACTGAGCTTGTGGGCGACCTCCACGTCCATTGACTGGCCATACGGGGCTGTAGCCCCTGACATCCTGACATGGTCCTGGGTGCCANAAGAGAGGGAATAAATTGATGAGAGGAAGAAAATGGGAGAAAAGGAAAAGAGAGAGGGAAGTGAAGGAAGGGAGAGAGAGGAGAAAAAAGAGAGGAAAGTGAAGAAAAAGAGGGAGGGAAGAGAGAAGGAAGTGAGGGAAGCGAGAGAAGAGAGGGAAGAAGAGGAAGCATGAGAAGAGATATGTAGAAGAGAGAGAAGAGAAGAATGAGAAGAGAGGGATGAGAGGGATGAGGAGAAAGAGAGGAAAACGGGAAATTAGAGGGAAGAAAAGGAGTGTAAGAAAGGGATGGATGAGCATGAAGAGAGGGATGATAAGAAAGGGAAGTATGAGAGGGATAAGAGGAAAGAGAGAGCTGCTAGGTATGAGAGGGATGGGAATGGAAGAATGGGATGATGAAAAAGAGAAGGATGAGAGGGCTGAGAGGGACGAGAGAGAGGAGAGGGAAGAGAGAGATGAAAGCTGTGAGGGGATGAGAGGGATACAAGCATCCAGCAGGAGTGCCTACGGCTGAAGCTGAGTTGCACCCTCAGTTGACTCTGAGCCGTCGTGGGAGGGTGTCGCGTGCGCTCTTGCACAAACCGTATTTCTCTTCACACCAAATTCTCTCAAACTTTTTAGTCATTAATATAACAAACGGCTATGGAAAATCAAACGCAATCGATGAAAATTACGCAAGGCATCCCGCTGCCACCGGTGTGACGAGAAATCGATGCTTGGCGTGCAGGTGACAGAGCCTGGAAAATTCAACGAATTATCGAGTGCAGAATCCAGGGCTGAATCGATGAGATCTGACTCGGAGCCGAGGATGCCTTTTTTTGAATGATGCTCGACAGAAATTCTTTTCCGAGTATTTATGTGTATATGTGAAGGGTGTTTATTTTACTGGCGTTGCAATGTAGTGATTTTTTCCTCTTATTGTCATACGGGAATGATATTTTTTAACGAAGATACCCTAACATTATTTCTTCTAGTATTTCTTTTCGACGAGGACTTTGCTCCTTGTCTGGGTACTGCTGTAGAATAATTCATTTTCAAGTATTTTGTACATCAAAGACATTTTTTTCCTGAATGTTGCCATCCAGTAATTCTTTTTCAAGAATTTCTGAGTGGCGGCCGCAGCGGCTGCAGCTGTCGGAGATTTCGTGCTCATTTGAACAGCCTGCGGTCGACGGAGGGACGTCTCATGGAAATAAGTTGGTGGCACTTCTGAGGGAACTGACGGTGGGGGTTCCAAAATGGCATATACGTGTGCATACATTAGCGATAATTAATCTAAACGAGCGTGAGTAGAAATGGCGTATACGTGTGCATATATCAGCGACAATAAATATAAATGATGATGAGCAGAAATGGCGAATACGTGCGAATATATCAGCGACAATTAAGATAAATGATGGTGAGTAGAAATGGCGTATACGTGTGCATATTTCAGCGGCAATAAATATAAATGATAATGAGCAGAAATGGCGAATACGTGCGCATATATCAGCGACAATTAATATAAATGATAATGAGCCGAAATGGCGTATACGTGTGCATATATCCGCGACAAGCGGTAAGACGACCTCGAATTTACGGACAGCGAAGGCCGTGCAACGACGGCCTCAGAGGCCAAGCGTGAAGGCCTAGTCGGGACCGGACCGACCCCAGCGATATTCTGTGACGAAAAGTTTCGAATATGAGATAAGGAGCGTGCTTTGTAATAAATATTAAGTTAGGACGCACAGAATGATGGATTTCTCCCCAACGTTCGTTTGATCAAAAGAAATTACGTAAGGGATTTTTTTGATCTTGACAATATTTTCAATGACTTTTCCCCAACGTTTTACTAACTTTTTGATGCTTAGTTTTAAAAAATTCCTGGATTTTGAAGAAAAAAAAGCAGATAGAGGTTATTGCTCACTTGTCCATTCTTTTCATAACATGGACTTTGATTTCCATGTAACCATTGTCGTTCGCGCTCAGTATTGTCGTGAAAAACCTATTTTTCGTCTCCAGTGACAGTCGTTAAAATAGGTCTCGATGGCTCGTCGACAGCGAGACCGTGTACAGTCCGTAGTAGTAGTAGTAGAAGTAGTAGTAGTAGTAGTAGTAGTAGTGGTGGTAGTAGTAGTAATAGTAGTAGTAATAGTAGTAGTAGTAGTAGTAGTAGCGCCCATCTTAACTGAGTTCCGTCGAGCAACAGTAAAAAAAATGAGAAGTCATTTGCCAAGTTTTGTAACCCTCCTTATCTCGCGAAGGTCTCAAATTACGGAGTTGTGATTTGTATTGAGTCGTTGAGTCGGTTCTCTGCTGCTGAATTTTGAGTTCAGAACGTCGTAGGTGCTTCTCGTTACTATTCACTTCTAGAGCCTGCAGCTGAAGACATTTGTCTAATTTTACTTATTATTTTGGATGAGGGAGTGTTTGAGACATAAGCACACCAATTCGATTATAAATAACACATTGAGAAATTGTATGAGCGTGGAAGGGATCGAATTAATGATAATAATTCCTTTTTTAGCCAAATATATCAGTGGTGATAACGAACAACGTTACTAGACGCACCCAAATAACACCTACAGCATACCTATTTTATACTATGTGCACATGATTTTGTGAATTATATGTCTGTATATATATATATAATGTTAACGTGATAACAGTGTTGAATGTGTAGATGTGTCAACAAATCAACACGCTCAAAACGAAAGGCGTAGCCAAAGTTGAGAGCAAAAATTTCTGAAAACCTCACCAAGTTTTCCCAGACGCTTATACTTCGAGGACAAGGCTGAGCCGTCGCTGAGTTACGCAAACTATGAAAGTCACACCAGCGTGGGAAGTTCAATTCCCTAAGCAAAGTATGCAAGTGTGACACGTAGCTATTCATTTCCTGAAGTAGAGCTTTCAGTGCGTTGTTGTACACATTTTCCCGCGCCTGAAGGGAGAGTGAAAAAGATATCGTGACAGTAGACTATTCACACGAGCCCGTATGGGATATTCACTGCAATATATGAAGGTAAATTAGAAGGATGAGGCTCGTGCGATTGGCTGTAAAGCTGCGTTGAGATGCCAATCAACTTTAATTGGCCGAGCGTCGTTGGGTCTCAGAAACTGATTGGCCACTGGGATGCACCGAGTGTAAGTAGATTTCCTTGAAGTTTCATGATGAGTCAAACAAGCCAATTTCAAGTGTGTTTTTCCCATCCGAAAACATGTAGAATATGCAGTAAACTAGAACTTAGAATATGCCGTCGTGTGTACAATTATTTATTCAAAGGCTTGGTATCACGCTCGGGGCCCGACTGATTATCGGAAAAGAATTTCCCGTCTGCCTCCTCTGGAGAAACCCAATTCATTTTAAAATAGGTATTGCAAGTCTCGCGGCTAACGGGTTGCGCGACTAGTTTAAATGAAGAACAGAAACACAATTTGTAGGACTGAACTTGGGTTGCAGATAAAACTCATCTGATACTTCCCTCAAAAATGCACGGATTTAGCAGTACGCAAGGCTGAAGATGTAATAGACCGCTTTCATAAAATTACGTTACAAACATTCAGTTTTTACGGTTCTCTCGGGCAAAAATGTTCCCTCCTCCTAGTTTTCTTTTATGCACTGATTGTTCATTTTGCCACGTGACCAAAACACTGACCTTTGAAAACCAAAGACAGTTTTTTGTTCGCAATTTTTCTATTTTTTCTAAATTTTTTCCCTGTAGACTTTTTAAAATTTGTTCATATTAGGTGGAGAATAATTTTAAAGGACATCATGAGCTTTAATAGTCCACGTTTCGAATGCTCCATCCATTCATTCATTTCCCATGCATTCATTCATTATTCATGCATTCATTCATTCTCCATGTATTCATTCATTCTCCATGCATTCAATCATTCTCAATGAATTCATTCATTCTCAAGGACAAAACTGCTCCAATTTTTCCCAAGAATTTGTCTGTCCACACACATTGACGCAGGACTGAGCGGTGTCGAGTGCAGGGTTTCATTCAAGAAAGATAATTGTGGTGATTATCATTATGATGATGATGACCATGATAATCATAATTGGGAAACTCGTAATTGCACTCATGAAAATGTTAATTGTGATGATGGTAATACTCTACAATCAATGTAAAAGCTGGCCAAGCTCTTGAAATTAGAAAGGTAAGTAAACTTTAATTATTTCAATTCTTCAATTTAAATATTTCAATTCAATTCATCGCAGCTGCTCGTTCACTATTAATTCTTTAAATAATTTTTTTAACGGGGTACGCTTACTTTTAGACTTCCAGCCCATCCCGCGCAGTTCCAAGCATTGGTATTTTTTCTGTATTTAGATCAATAATGTGATGCGAGAAACTGCTCCAATGACTTTATTATGTTGGAACATGGTGAATTATAAGCCAGACGAAAAATTCAGAGTTGAACCTAAAATGATTCTTTAAAAAGAAAGAAAACATTCATACGCTCTCAAGATATGCATAGGTTGCCTTTAGACGAATTTTTCTGTTCTTAATAAGTTGGGACCACGAATGTTCATTTGTAGACTCAATGTAAGGCTGAACGGAGTACCGTAGGCAGAGCGTTGTATTTATTTAAAAAATCTTATATATTCTCATAACCTTTCTTAGATTTTCAGGAACTTGAAGAAGAATTGTGCAATAATACCACAGGTAAACCTTCGAGAAATGATATTAAGCCGATAGAAAACTGCAGAAATCTTAACCTTTTTTCTCATATCTCAGCATAACCGAAAAATAAAAAAATTCAACAAAATTATCAAGTGAAGTGGAAGCCCAACTCGAATAAAGAATTGATACGGCTGACAAACATGCCTGAAAAGTGAAATTGTTATTTATTTTACATCAGAACAAGTAAATCGTTTTAAGAAATGATTTTAATTTTACTGAAGTAGACTGGGCTGATGTAGATGAGCTGAGACGATGGAGGGCAGCGCAACTTCAAGTAACGTCGCTCTCACCAATGCCAGGCAGGAGGGCAGCAGAAGAAGCACCAAATGTTGCACCAAGTTTGTGTCAATTTTGTGTTCGAACCTGGGCGTGTGTTTCCTTGTGTTAGTGTACACAGGCCTCGGTGCTGTGTTATTCACGTCTCTGGAAGGTCAAAATTTGTCCCATCACAGAAGTTTGCCCGTAAAGCACTCGCCAGACTCCCCTCCAGGCGACTCTGGCGACCTCCAGGCGAGCGAAGCCGGTAGAAAACCCTCCCCTGTCGACACCGCATCTAAATCAGAAACTCTACGGAAAACGAGCCCCACATCTGGAGAGCCAGGGGGTGAAACAGCAGCAGCAGCTGCAGCTGTAATCGGAGGCGGGGATTTCGACACGCAATTGCTGCGCCACCAGACGGTGGAGCGTCTGTGGAGCATAACGGAGTCCCTGAACATCCTGTACCGAGAGAACTGGACTCGGGTGGTGGAGAAGGAGCTCAGGAGGTACAGCGAAGAGCTGCTGACGTCACTCATCAGGCAGCATAACCTGGCAGACGAGGCTGCTGCCTCCAGGAAGCGGCACGACGACGACCAAGAAAAAGGCTTCAAGGAGCAGTGGACTTTTGCAGGGTCCTTCTTGTACAGTCTGACCGTCATCACCACCATCGGTGAGTTGTGTCACCACCTTCGGTGAGTTGTGTCACCACCATCGGTGAGTTTTGTCACCACCATCAGGGGGTTGTGTCACCACCATCAGGGGGTCGTATCACCACCATCAGGGGGTTGTGTCACCACCATCAAGGGGTTCTGTCACCACCATCATGGGGTTGTGTCACCACCATCAGGGGGTTGTGTCACCACCATCAAGGGGTTGTGTCACCACCATCAGGGGGTTGTGTCACCACCATCAGCGGGTTGTGTCACCACTATCAATGGGTTGTGTCACCACCTTCAGGGGGTTGTGCCACCACCATTAGGGGTTGTGTCACCACTATCAAGGGCTTGTGTCACCACCATCATGGGTTGTGTAGGTGCGGCAGTCAAATTAAATCAATGAATCAATTGAGAACATCGAAAATTGATGAAGGCGCATCGCTTTTTGTAAACTGATGCCTGGAAGTGGTTCAGAATCCCTCACAAAACATCCCTCACGGAACACTGTAGTTTTATCACACATAAATCATTCACAATTGATTCCCTTCGTGTTGCCCGACAGCATGGCATCACACATGGCATGGCATGGCCCCTCACATGGCATCACACATGGCGTCACACATGGCATCACATGACATGGCGTCACTCACGGCATGACGTGGCATCACTCATGGCATGACGTGGCATTACTCATGGCATGACGTGGCATCACTCATGGCATGACGTGGCATCACTCATGACATGACGTGGCGTCACTCATGGCATGACGTGGCGTCACTCATGGCATGACGTGGCATGACATGGCCCGACATTGCATGATATGGTACGACATTGCATGACATAGCATGACATGGCACGACATGGCATGACATGGCATGACATGGCATGACATGGCATGACATGGCACGACATGGCATGACATGGCATGACATGGCATGACATGGGCATGACATGGCATGACATGGCACGACATGACCTAACATGGCATTACACGCAGCCCCCAAGCCTCGATAACAAACGCCCGCAGCGAGGCGGGAGACAGACGGGGCAACATTGCCCAGAAATCATTGAACGCAAACTACACTTCAATACTCAAAGAGCCGAGCCTCTTGAGGGGTGACTACGTCCTTAGGCTGCTATAATTATTCTTCAAAACACAGCATTTTGTACAGCATGGTAACTCACAGAGCACTGTGCTCAGCATAGCTTGCCACACAGAACAATCTTGGTAAACCTAGGAGGGTCACCATTCTTTCGTTAGCTCAGTGCTGCAGGGACACGCGTCATGTGAGGGTGTTCGTAGCTATACAATCTCAAGTAGAATGAGGGATTTGAGTAAATTTTCAGCTACAACGTGTTCAGCTTTATTGATTTGGATTAGTCCAGGGGCACATTTATGTGTGATTCACGCATAGAACTAAGTAACATTGCTGTGTAAAACCTGTAATAAACGATTATATTAAGTCAGATATAATTTAGCAGGGGAACTTAAAAATGCATCTTAGTTTCACTGAATTTTTTTCTTATCTAAGTTCATCCGTAGAATTTATGAACAGCAAAAGTAAGTTAAATCTTCGCTTGAAACACCGTAGACTTTCATCATCTCTGTTGCTGTTGGTACTCTTAGGTAACACATGCTATACGCGTGCTATACTGTCTCCTGCCTGTGAAAGGTAGTCATAGAACATTCCTGACTCATTCTTGTAGGTATAATATCATCTGATTGTGAAAAGTGGTCATAGTACCTTCATGATTCATACTTGTACGCAGGTTTTAAAACTCGTCCATCACACGCGTGAGACGAAAAGTTGTCATATTTTCACGAGAGTGTGACACGAAATGAGTGTTCGTCCTGACACGAGCTGCCTGCAGAGCAGCTCCTCAAACAGTACGCGCTTGTGTGGCGCGGTGTTTGGCAAGAAATAACACCTACAGGGTTATTGACGTTATAGAAAATGAAATTAGACTAGTACAGGTAAATCGAATATCGTACAACTAAGGAAAGGATAAATACGTTCCTGTTGTTTGTTGGAAGCAATGGGAACAAATTACGCATTATTCAACAAACACTTAAAAACAGTTCAGCTTACAGTTAACTGAGGTAACATTTTAACACAATACCCTGAATCATTCCATTAGGGAAAAACCGTGCAAATTTGGAGACAAAAGTAGCAAATTCTCACGAAATCAAGAATTTTAAGCTTTTGCCAAAGATTTGCTGGAGTTTTTCACACATATTCACTAAGGTTTTGAGACGTTCCCATGAGGTCCTCGCTGCAGTTTCGCCACAGGCACACTGAGGGTTTCCCGGGTTTAACTGAAGATTTCACTGAAGATTTCACTGAAGATTTGAGCTTTGTTTTCACACATGTCTGTTGCTGGGCAGGTTACGGGGCCGTCGCCCCCCAGACCGCCCTGGGCAGGGTGGCCACCATCGTCTACGCCCTGCTGGGCATCCCCCTCATGCTGCTCTACCTCTCCTCTGTCGGTGGGTGCTGGTAGTGCAGGTAGGGCAGCACCATGCTGCTCTACCTCTCCTCTGTCGGTGGGTGCTGGTAGTGCAGGTAGTGCAGCACCATGCTGCTCGACCTCTCTTCTGTCGGTGGGTGCTTGTAGTGCAGGTAGGGCAGCACCATGCTGCTCTACCTCTCTTCTGTCGGTGGGTGCTTGTAGTGCAGGTAGTCCAGTACCATGCTGCTCTACCTCTCCTCTGTCAGATGTGGTGCTCGTGCAGTTAGTGCAGCACCATGTTTTTTTATTTCTCGTCTATCTTTAGAATCTGTTGCTGTAGAGTTACTGATGGATCAAGTTCTAGGGATTCACCTTTTGACTCATAACATTAACTACGCTTTAAAAAAATCGCTACTCATTGTCGCCTTTTTAAATATTCAAGAATTTAATTTTTTACGTTATCCGAGTGTGTTTTTGTTCATTCACCAATGAATTAAAATGTTGCAGGAGACTTGCTCTCCCGAGGCTTCAAGTGCGTGTGGGGACGCCTGTGCCGCTGCAGGGGTTCCAAACCCAGGGCCAAACTCGCCACTCCGCCTCCGCCACACTCTCTCAGTCCCCCTTACTCGCACTCGCACAACTTCAAGGTACTGACAATGCAAAGTTGAGGTATTAATGGAACTAATTCCAGGTATTTTTGATACAAATTGAAGGTATTCAAGATACAGTTTCAAGATATTTATGTTACAGTTTCAAAGTATTTGCGATACAGCTTCGAGGTATTACCGATGCAACTTCGAGGTATTATCGATGTAACTTTGAGGTATTATCGATGCAACTTTGAGGCATTATCAATGCAACTTTGAGGTATTAATGGCCCCTCTTCAAGGTGTTAACAATACAACTTGAACAACTTCAAACTATTCACGATAAAACTTCATGGTATTAACAATATCTCTTCAAGGTTTGTATTAAGATCTGGGTAAATGTAGGCAGCTTTAAATAATTCTTTCATTTCAACCACAACGGGTTTCAGGGTTTCAACATCTGCAACTTGTTACCTATAATATCGCGCAGGTCACCTTCTCAATAAACCCCGTTATAATTAGTAGCTAAAACTTCACTACTCACTATAGAATTAAAACTACTATGTTCTCCAAACTGTGATGTGTTTCTTCCTTGAAGTATTTCCTACACATTTGCAACCACAGGCAAAGATGTACGAGGGTTCGGGTACATTCTTATATGATGTATTTAATTCGACGTTCACTGCCACGTGCACTGCAACGTGCACTTCCACGTGCACGGCTACGTGCACTGCCACGTGCACGGCCACGTGCACTGCCACGTGCACGGCCAAGTGCAGTTTTCCCTGTTTACTTCTCTGCTAACTCTGACAACAATTTTTCTGAAACGAGTGGGGTTTTGAAAATTATCTCTTGTTAGTAGAAAGTTCCGTAAAAAATTTCTCTACTATAGTTTGCTCTATGTTAAATGGCTTCAGTATTGTATGGTGATATATGTAGATACTAGGCACCAAGGCCGGATGGTTCCACGGTATGGACGCCTAAATGGCTCTCATAAATGAAATAATTTCTGATTAGAGTAGTTTTCCGTTGGATGTTAAGGTATAATTCATCTATTTTCAGTAGACATTGGGTAAATTATAAAGGTTTAATCATAACTAACATAAAAACTTTGAGTGTGTACGTTTCTAGCCTCTTAACGTCATTCTAATTAAGACCGTTCAGTTACCTCAAGTCTTTGTCTTCCTTGAGTTTGGTTTTCTATAGCGGATCCATGGTTGCAGAATGGCGGATGTCCTCCTGACTGCAACAACCCTGACCACGCCCCCATCCCAGTCACCTTCTGCATGGTGATCATGATCATCTACATCTGTGGAGGCGCCGCCATCTTTGCCAGAAGCCAAGGCTGGTCTTACCTCGATGCCCTCTACTTCTGTTTCGGGTCCCTAACCACCATCGGCTTTGGAGACCTCATGCCTTCCAGAAACCCTCAAGACACGGCTGACGCCCAGCTCCGGCTGATCGGCGTCTCTTTTTACCTCCTGATAGGCATGGCTTTGATCGCAACCTGTTTCAATCTGATGCAGGAACAGGTGACCAGCCGAGGAAGCAATTCCGTGGTGACCAGAAAGCTGAGTGGGTTGGTCACCACTCAAGCCCCTCACCATCGCTTCCACCTGGACGACACCTGACACTTGGAGACCATGGCTCTGTTCACCTACAGCGGGGCGGGGGCTACTGGAGGGTGCCAGCACATCGCTCCCCCAAAAAGATTACCCAACAGCCCCAGCAAGTTGTCACTGAACAGTCCCCCTGACTGGACGTCTTGCGGAGGCACCACGGATCCGTCTTTTTCGTCGCTGCGGAAGGAAAACCACACACTAAAGCCTGTTCCGCCTCCGAAGGTCCCATCTGCGACGTCGTCATTGACTCGACCGAAGAAATCCGTGACCATCTGCGACACAGCCCACATCGGCCCGATGTGCACCTCACCCTCTTCCCCTGAGTAGAACCAAGCATTCATATCTGCACTTGAGGTGAAAATACGAACAGCCTACGCCGCTGGGGCCCAAATCTCCGACTGCTGGGTGCCGGTCTGAGGGTCCAGTCGTACAGGCCACACAGAAGGAATATTACATAAGTTATGCCTGTACATTATTTTCGTCCAATTTGTAACCTAATTTATTAATTTAACAACGTTCTTTACAGTACACTGTCGATTCACAACTGTTATCATATTGAGGAAAGACACGTTATCATATCAGTCGTACCATTTTGTTTTGCTAGATTTATCCAGCAAACCTTGAAGGTTGGTCCGTGAAAATGTTGCCTGATGGGGAACCGGTCCGCGGCACACGCGGGGGGAGGGCCGCTGGTCTAGGTAGTCTTTGAAAAAGTTCAAAAGCCGATTCAATGTTCGAATGTTGCCTTTTTCGAAGCCTCTTGTCGAGCAAGCCGTTGTGATAAATGGCCTCTTCTTGAAATAAGCCGCAAAAGGGCCAGCTAATTTGTCATACCGCCTCTGTTCATGTTATTATATTTTTGATAAAATGATGATATACACTCGTGTTACACAGTATGTAGGTATCGTACCGAGACGCAGTGGTGATCGACACTATGAACTTTTTATGCAACATACTTTGACAGGAAAAGATTGAAGGAGTCGTGTCAAACCTCTCGGCTGTACTGGTGTGACGAAGATTCCTGGTGTGAGTGTTTTGTGGTGTAACGCAGTTGTGCAGAGCGAGTCCATTTCTGGAATGAGACAATTGCTGGAGTGAGACAATTGCTGGAGTAAGACAATTGCTGGAGTGCAGCAGTTGCTGGAGTGAGACAATTGCTGGAGTGAGGCAATTGCTGGAGTGAGACAATTGCTGGAGTAAGACAATTGCTGGAGTGAGGCAATTGCTGGAGTGAGACAATTGCTGGAGTGAGACAATTTCTGGAGTGAGACAATTGCTGGAGTGCAGCAGTTGCTGGGGTGCAGCAATCGTTAGAATGAAGCCATTTCTGCAATCGTACAACTGTTACAGTGAGACAACTGCCGCAAAGGAGCAGGAGCAACAGAGCTCCTTGAGTTCTTGCACTCTGGCCAGCAGAGCACTAGCAGAGCTGGCGACGGCCGTCACCTCAGAGCTCCCACAACTCTGGGGCTGGAATCTTTGCGCCGCCCACGGCACTCAGTTTCCTAACTCTGCGTCAGTTTTGAGCTCTACATGAGGCCAATTACACTAAAAGATAGAAAACAGATACGAGGAACACCCTTCAGTGTAAAAATCTACATACATACGTACAGTTACTTTTATTGGCAGTTCACAATTTCTGTTTGAAATAAGCTCGTTTTGAAACGCATGTTATTACTTATATCTTTTTGAATTTCTGACTAACTTGAAGAGTGTTTCGGTTTTCTTTGCCACGAGAGCTGCTGGAACACGTTGACGTAATTAATCTATATCAATTTGAATAATGATATTAAATGTAGTTGACGCTCACATCAACGGACTAAACGGGGGAGTTGGCACTCGTATCAACGGACTAAACGGAGGAGTTGGCACTCGTATCAACGGACGGAACGGGGGAGTTGGCACTCGTATCAACGGACGGAACGGGGGAGTTGGCACTCGTATCAACGGACTAAAAGAGGAAAGAAGAGGTCCGACAGAGCTGGATCTGTAGGCAACATCACACAATGATTTGAAGTACAATACTTGAATCCTTGGCTGCTGAAAAGAGAGACCTAACAGCAATTTTTCGGAATGGCGCTCTCAAATCGAGAAAGTTGGGCATATTCAAGCACCCTGGTTAATCTAAAGGCATTTGGGACCGAGTCAGTTGAAGCGAGCATCAACTGTAATTTGAATAGAACTTAGAGATTTTCCAGCACCTAATTCCCTGTCTCTAGATAGCTCCACATCTACTGATGAAGACCCGAACAGACGCTAGGGAGGTATGTTCTGGAATCCGATTTTTCAACTTATCTTTTTCGGATACTAGTGGCTGATAGAGGCGCTTGCTTGCAGGAGCTTTGAAGTAAGCCAATGGTTCGAATAGATTCTTCTACGTGTATTCCTAAGAAAAATACTGTATATTTTTAATCTACTGTAGTCTATCGTGGATTCTTTCCCGTGAACAAAAGACGGACGACCTTCGTCCTGTTGGAGCACAGTCAGATGCTCAGCAATTGCTGAATGAGTTTATGGATCCTGGATTATGTAACACTGGATTATGTACAACTGGACATCCACGCAGCCACTGTGTAATTTTAGCGATCAAGAAGGCAACGGCTCCCATTTTTATGCCTAATGAATGGAAAGAAGTGAAATTAGGGCTCGGTGGAGACAAAAATGCCTGCTATTAACTGTTGGTTTTAATTTCTAGGGATTCATGAGCTCTCATCTTGAAAGTCTATCCATGGCGACGGTATACACGTGGCGGCTCCGATTACATCCCGTACGCATGAAATCCGAAAACAAAAATCCGACCGAGAGTTGCCCAAGTTTTTCTTTGTCTAAGAGAACCTATCGCTCTTTTCCTTTGTTTTCAATCGCTCCAGAGCTTTAACTGAAGTAACGTTAGTTTACGGTGAATTGTTTTTAATTATTTTTAATTACTTATATCTGGCGTGACCTGGACTCAGAACTCAGACGCAGGCCTACAGTTATTCTCAGAATAACTACAGTAAATACCTCCATGACTCATTTGCTTGAGGCTTGTGACCTTGATTCGTACCACGTACGTATATTTATCGTCATGCACGCACAGCAATGAAAAATTTACACATGGTTTGATTTAATTTTGCTTCTGACGCCGTACGTGTAAATTAGACCTGGTAATTTCTGCTTGTAGGCCTCCTGCATCTAACGAAACAGCCTATGCCTGCTGTTTCTATCGCCACCATGTACATGCATGCCTCTCGTTTACGGACTGATTGGAGGAAGAGGGTATTCGTTGACATGAATATTCCGAATGTGCCGACGCCGCACTGCCACACCTGACACTCTGGCCTGTGGACTGTGCCAGGTGACCTGTTGATTGGGTTGTCTGCATCCGTCATCTGTTGGTGTGCTGTGTCCGTGGCTGAGAGGCGCTACTGTTGCAACTGTTTCAACTGTCACATAAACCATGCTAATGTGCATTATCAACTGTCACATAATCCATGCTAATTTGCATTATCAACTGTCACATAATCCATGCTCATTTGCATGATCAACTGTCACGTATTCTATGCTGATTTGCATGATCAACTGTCGAAAATCATATACTGATTTGCTTGATCAACAATTACATATTTAATACTGATTTAGTTGATCAAACTGTCACATATTTAACTGTCACATACTGTAAATTTCAGCTCGGGTATTTGAATTCCTTTTCTCATACTTCGAAGAAACTGCTGTTCTGTGTACAAAATTCCACGTTTCACTCGACTTTTCACCAACATAACTTTCTGAATTTCATGAATTGTTCCCCTTTGCTTGTACACAAATTCGTAAAATCTCAACGTTCTTTTCGTAGGAGGCGGCTCGCAGATCGTGCATCACAGTGCACTCGTAGTGTGCACGAAATCACACTCGTAGGGTGGGTTAGGTAATGACGTCAGAGCAGTTGGGGAGCGACTCTGACAATGTTGTGTTATAAATGACCGGCGTCTGTTGAGTTCTAAAGTTTTGTGTTTGGTGTTATTGTATTCTAAGTCACATTACGAACGTGTACATGTAATGTATTCGTATTGTACTGTACCTTACTGTACTTCAGGTCTTAGGTACGTACTGTATTGTACCTCAAGTTTTATCACTTGTGCGCACATATAATGTGTATTTTTTAATCATGTGTACTTACATTATATGTGTATGTGCGTGTGAATGCATTCATGCTGATATTGAATATTTTGAAGAAGGCACTACATACACATAGACAGACTCACACACACGTACGAGTACGTATTCTGTGTGTGGACTGGAAGTGTGGACTGGAAGTATCGACTGAAAGTGTGGAGTGGAAATGTGGACTGAAAGTGTGGACTGGAAGCGTGGACTGGAAGTGTGAACTGGAATTGTGGACTGGAAGTGTGGACTGGAAGCGTCACACAGATAGCGTCACATAAGATGAAGCGTCACAATAAACCTTAAGGTTTATTTCGTTTTCGTAAAAACTACTGAGCCTTCACGGTTTATAAACATAACAACACAGTTCTACTACTGGTCATATTTTTTTGTAAGTTTCTTGTTAAAAATTTACGACTGAAAATTCACCTCAGGGAATACCTCGAATTTCATACTCTGAATTGAAGAAAATTTCGCGGTGTTCGTTTAGCTAATTCTCACAACATTTTCCTCGTCATCTCTGCTTTACAATAACACACCAAGCTACGTGCATATTTTTCTGGGGTCCCCATTTATACTCGCATTTATACTCCCCATTTATACTCTAGACCCCAGAAAATTCCCGGGTCCAGATTCCCAGGTCCAGATTCCCGGGTCCAGATTCCCAGGTCCAGATTCCCGGGTCCAGGTTCCCGGGTCCAGATTCCCGGATCCGTATTCCTAATTAGCGAGACTGGGTCAGAAAAGGCAGTCCGTATCAGGGATACGGAAAATGATTTTATACTTGCGATCGTTAGAGTGTGTACAGAATACACACATGTAATCCTTGCTGAACGCAAACGGTGTTACGTACATGTGCATTCGCGCACATGTGTGCTCCCAGTTTAGTCCGTGTCGGGTTCCAAACGCACAATTAGGGGCAATAGAATCTTTCTCTAATCACAATTTTATTCGAATTTTTTTATGATATTGAGACTCAAACATGACCTTTGTTTCATTCACTTCTTAAATTGAGCACCCCATTCATTGTCCGACGCTTCTGAGTCGCAAATGACAATTTTTTGCAGAATGGTTTTGCAGAGTGTTTTCTGTAAGATTTCTTGTCTTTGTTTAGTTGGTCAGTGTGGAGATTTTTCCCGATCCTGTTCGAGCTGAGATTAATCAACTGTAATTATTTTCTCAATTTTCCAGTAGAGAAGCAGCCCGAAAATCGAGAAGGATCTTTCTCTAAGAAGAGGCGTTAAGACGATCCATGAATCATTTCAATAGATGCCAAGAATTTTACCGGAGAATATTTTTATCGGTGGCAGGACAGACCGCCTATTGTAACTATAGATGTAAATAGAGGGTACGGATAGTTGACTAATTCCTTATATTATAATAGGATCATATTTTCCCTACTATCATGAACATAGGATCTAAGAGTTTCTGAACCAAATTTGTTGAGGTTAGAACACCTTGTGATGATCATACGAGGTAAACTATCTAATTCTTTACTCGTTTCAATTCAATCCTTTTTTGCAGAAACATTTGAGCTCGGATTCATTTAGGTTATATCTGTAACCCATGAGGTTATTGTAAAGGTTAGGGTTCCTCTTCTTTGATATTTTATCGAAAGAAAAAGAAGACTGTAGTCACAACTCCGGATAAAATAAATCTTTACAAATGAATGATAAAAATCAAAAAGAATAAACCTTTCAACCAACATGAGAGGTCATTTTCAAAACTGGAATAAGGCCGAAGAGAAAATTAGTCAAACACACTACATAAAATTATGTTGAAGGGACGAACACCATGCTAAACATTAACGACCTGTCGGGGTACGCTGATTGCATATCATATAAATTGGACTCTAAGTTGAAAATGAATAGAGATAGTCGTAACATTATTAACCCTTTCCCGTCTGTATGGGTTTCCAAACTCCAGTTTCATAAGGAAGCCGCAAACTTTTCATGAAGCCCTAATTACGGCCTTATTGCATCGGTACGTAAGGGTGCAGCTGCTTCGTGCCCGAGGGCTGCGTGCTGCCCTATGGCCGATAAAATTTGACGGGGAAAGATATATGCAGCTCTATGGCCGATACAATTTGACAGGAAAAGATATATGCAGCTCTATGGCCGATACAATTTGACAGGGAAAGATATATGCAGCACTATGGCCTATACAATTTAACAGGGCAAGGGTCAACAGCTCTTGACGTCATTTCGTGCTCACGCTAAGACGTGACGATACCGACACCTGTGTACACAAGTTGCATAAGTTCACACTCTAATTGCAGCGATGCATGTGTACAACTTCAACAGGTGTTTTGATACAAAATAAAACTGACACAATTTACTGAATAGAAATATAAGGCGCCCGTCGACATGCTGGATGAATAGGTTTCATCACACTCATCATCTTCAGGAACAAAGTGTTTAACTTTGCTGACTTACGTTCTAATTATGATGCATTGAACGCTTTTCAAGGGTGCGAAAAATTTATGAGCTTCATTGAACGTTTTCTGAGTTGTTCGTGAGTCGTTCAGCCGAAGCCTCGGATTCATTTACTAGTGCGTGCTAAACGTGACGTAACATCGTACAGTTCGTACGCATGAGACGTAGTCATTACAGACTGCAGGGTCCTAACAACAGGCGAATTTCCCAAGTTATCTCATTCCAATTATCTTAAAATTATTCCAGTTATATGATACGTGTATAATAATCATTCTAGGAAATTTCATGATCAATTGTGTTATTTGAACTTTGTAATGAATTTGAAAAACTGTGAGCTGTGATTCGAGCGAGATTTCTCCAGCCCCCGAGAGGTGCAGCGCAGGCAGCCATCTTGATGACGGAGGTAAAACTCAATAAAACTCAAGATTTCTGATATAGAAAAGAAATAAACTCGATGAAAAGAAACACAATGAGCACGGAAAATGTACACTTCTTCTCCATAATAACTGAACAATAGAAATGCATTTTGGTGAATGGGGGAAAGTACGATTGGCCCAGACTGGCAATATCCTAGACTGGCAATGGCCCAGACTGACAATAACCCAGACTGGCCATAGCCCAGACTGGCAATAACCCAGACTGGCAATAACCCAGATCAGCCCAGACTTGCAATAGCCCAGACTGGTCATAGCCCAGACTGGCAATAACCCAGACTGGCCATAGCCCAGACTGGCAATAGCCCAGATTAGCCCAGACTGGCAATAGCCCAGATTAGCCCAAACTTGCAATAGTCTAGAATTGCGATAATTAACCACTGGGGCGGGTGCCCCTCTGGCGATCGATGTTAGGGGAAAAAACGTCCCTGAGCTTTACCTTTTTTTGGAAGGTGAAGCCCTGCTTTACGAACAGTTTCACAAAAAACATTTGAGCAAAAGCTTTGCGAGGTTTGGCCTTATTTTCCCGAGCTGTCAAGATTCTGTGCGATACCCCAGACCTCGAGCGCAGCAGCAGCTCTGAGCCTACTGCTGAACCTCATTTTTTACCGCGCGTAACTGCGCAAATTTCAATCTGCCTGTCACTTTGTTATCTATTCGATTGCTGCAATTTTCTTCCCCGATCCCCATCCTCTCTCCTTCCCCTTGCCCCACACCGCAATGGGGAATGTCCCAGACACCCTTGCAGCAGGGTCAGTGCTTTACCAGCTCCCCAGACGGAAGTTCTCGACTCGTTGTACTGCGCGATAAAAATTTTGTTCCGCGCAGTAAAGAATAATTTCTTGGCTCTTTTTATTGCAAATCAATTGTAAATGCCCGATATGTCTGTGAAACTTTACGTTTGTACTGTACTTGTATTTCATTTATTATTGGTATTGATTATGTAGAAGCAATGTAAATTTCAAACTCATTTGACCTAATCACGAATGCAAAGTCTTAGAATTATTTTGGTGCTTACGTATTATCGGGAGGACCTTTGAAAAAACCGGAATTACATAACCTAACCTAACCTAACCATTACATTTGTAATTCCGACTGTCGGCAAACCAATTGTTCACTCGCATATTCACCTTCTTTTTGCATGACTTGACGTTACATTGCCAGAAAATGCGCGAGCCAAAGTAGAGCTTCATTTTGTGATTGTTCGGACAGATTCGTTCAGCCGGCAAGATACTTTTCTCCTGAAGGAACACAACAGCCTCTTCCTCAGTGCGCGTTTATTAAATCAAAGATCTTCATACTAACCAACAAACCCTGTGCAAAAAAAAGAAAAAGTAAAAATCAAAAGTCCTCCCGATAATACGTAAGGACCATTATTTTTCCCTTTAGTTTAGTGACGAAAGAACAGGAAATTTGGGTTTTAACTCATCAACAAGACAGGATTGAAATGTTAATTCTAGTATTCTACGATGTTTAAAAAATTATTCCTAAATAATCGCGTAATATTTAATGTAAACACAAACTATAAATAATACTGAGAATCTAGGTACAAATATTCCAAATACAAGTATAATACCTGCTATTTAAGCAAAGGTAATGCACGAATATGTGCGATAAGCTTCATTGATTTACAGCTACTAAATATGTACCTAAAGTACCTAGATTTAAATGTAAATACGAGCTAGATTTAGCTTAACGACTCGTACGGACGATGGCTTAAGCGACTTCAGTCACGACTCCAGCCCGTGCGGTGACGCGGCTTTTGGTTCAACTTTAAAAGTTGTTGTTTTTCAAAGGCAGGCGACGATTCGGGTTCACCGATTGAATTTTCTTGAGCAGAAAACCTTTAATTCTTTGAGTGAAAAGGATGACAAAACCCGTAAAACACCCGTGCACGGGCTGACAGGCGACAGTGTAGATTTTAGATTCGCTGCATGGTGATATTTCATTTTTAGAATATATTTTGGCGGGAAAACTTGAATTTTCTGACCGGGCGAGAATATTCAGTCGTCGCACGCGCCCTGTAAAAAATCGGTGCTGCTCATTCCGCAGAGCTCACAGGCCGGCAGCGCAGTGGCGCGGTCGTTGTGTCCGCTTTAGAACATTACTGCCGCAATCTACAAGCGGCCACTAGCCAATTTCTTGTTCATAGAAATAATCTGCGCAAAACTGCCAGAATGCGTCAGAGAACTACCGTCACTACCTAAAAACTGCCTAAAAACTACTTCGCAACGGCGCTAATTTGTTATGGGGGAGAATAATTGCTAGTAGAGGCATTCACAAATAAAAGTTTGGAAGCGAGAGAGCTGAGAAACATCCTCGTACAGAGCTACTCGTACGAGCAGAAGGACTTTCCATCTAGAAAACGATCGCTGGGAGCACTAATGCGCAACTGAGTCTTCATCGCTTCGTGACTATCTTGTTATCCAATGTGGGGGGTGTGCGCACTTTTATGATAATTTATAATTCAGTGATAAAATATTTAGCTGTGAACGATTTTTGATTACTCTATGCTCTAAAAAAGTACTCAGCTCTGCACTATTTATGGTTATTTTATAATCCAATAAAAGTATAGTTAGATTTCCATGTTGTTTTCTTTGTTCTTTTAATAGTGACCAGGATTTAAACATGGAACCTTCCCGACATTTCTACTACGTGTTGATCTTGACAGTCGCCATCTTGTTCTCCGGCTACGAGATAACGCTATCAGCGACCATCCACAAGGACTTCCAGAAGGTTAGCGATAAGGAAACCTATATTTATTGCATTTATTACATTTAGTGTATATATATGGAAGCCAGTATTTATTGTATGCATCGAAGAGACAACATTTCTTGCATCTATTGGGCAAATAGCATTTTTTATTGTATATACTATAAACGTTGCTTTTATTGGGAACGTTTATTTATTGCAATGATGATATATATTGAGAAACCAGTCTTCACTGTATTCACGATATGTACATGTTCGGAACAACGAATTTACTTTTTGTTTCTTATACAAATAAAACTATCAAAAGGACTGGTAGGGATGGCTCACAAGTAATGTTGATATTAATTTCCGAATTACGTTAGATTACATTTATTTTGACGTAAAATTTGATCGCTGAAATCACGTGACTCAGTACACGCTATGCCGGATTTCGCTGATGCTTTAAGACTACGAAAACTGTTAGGCAGCTTTTTAAATAAACGAGGCTTTCAGTCAAAATGCATTAGAGCAGCTAGTGAGGTTATAAAAGGAACGAATATATGTATACATAGTATATATATATTGCATATTATAATATAAAATCATATTAAGTGATGAGCAAATTTGCTCCCTTGATTCAGCTCATCTTCCACCACCCACACATCCCGTATTACTCCACCCTCAGACTCCAGTGGGTAACCCACTCTTAGACTCCAGTGGGTAACCCACTTTCCGAATCCAGGAGACAACCCATCCTCAGACCCCATTTAGGGGCCAGCCCACCCTTACTCTCTCGGAAGCAACCCACCTTTTACCTCCAGTTTCGCCTGGCCCACTCGCTGTACTACAACACGGTTTGCCCACCCATCAACGTATCGGTGGGGCACGCCAGGTGGGGCCTGCCCACCACACTTCTCTGCCTGAGGCACTGTGCGAACCTGCCCTCCTGTTCCTTCTTCTCCTACATTGGTGGGTTAGTGTGCG
>VOMN01131067.1:0-21801 GCA_014899125.1 Orchestia grillus | reverse complement strand
AGCTCGCGGATATGCGAAGGCACACCATACACACAAAGCGGCGGCACTCCAGTGTGGCCAAGGCGTGAAGGTCGAAACTTCTCCAAGGTGTCCAAGGTGTTCCACACAGGAAATTGTTTTATAATGTACAAACTAATGTACAAACACGCTACTATCTTTCGGAGGAACACAGCGGTTCTCACGATGCAGTGGAGACATTTTCAATACACTGAATGCTTCCGAAGACATTCAGGTTTTTGAGTTTTCGTTCAATTATAAAACAAGTGTGAGATAGAAAAAGATTTAATTCTCAAAAGTTTGAAGGAAGACGTTCTCTCTGAAACTTGATTCCTCACGGCTAAAAAAATGTCCCGTCTCATAGGGCTGACAAGTCTCACACTCGCACGGCTGACAAGTCTCGCACTCGCAGGGTTGACAAGTCTTGCACTCGCAGGGCTGACAAGTCTCACACTCGCAGGGCCGACAAGTCTCACACTCGCAGGGCCGACAAGTCTCTCACTCGCAGGGCTGACAAGTCTCACACTCGCAGGGCTAAGTCTCACACTCTCAGGGCTGACAAGTCTCACACTCGCAGGGCTGACAAGTCTCACACTCGCAGGGCTGACAAGTCTCACTTTCGGAGAAAACCCAGTCTCACAAAATTCTCATGCAAAATGCTGACCTTATTAGGACTAATTCGTCGATTTCTAAAGAATCTTACACTTTGGAAAAAGAAACAAGGAGATGATAAAAGTCACGTTATCTACGAGCGGTTCGTCAGAAACAGCAAGACTCGAACACATGAGTCGTAAAAACGAGCTTGTCGCGGGCTGATTTCAGAAACACGGCGTAAGTAGCCCATGCACTTACAAAGCCTTTTCCTAACAAAGAAGTACTCGCGTTTCCAAAGTTCATCAGCTTGCAGCAGTCAGCAAAGCTGACCAACCTTGTGAAGTTGGCGACATGAACACTGTGAAGGTCGAGGCAAAAGCTCGTCAGGCTGGCTGATACGGCAGACTGGCGGCCGCTGTTCTGACTTCCTAATCATAAAATGACTTATTTGGTCATCTCAGTGTCCGTGTCTCTTCGGCGATGAACTCACTCAAGATGGAAGATGCTTCCTTAGGAAGCTTCGTAGCTAGAGTTCAGAAGGTATGACCGTTTCTGTCGACGAATGCCCAGAATATAAGTTTTGGGTAGACAATAAACTTTCTCAAGAGGCAAGCAGTTTTAACTTTTGCTCTTTCAGTGGGACTATTTCATAAGTCCTATTTCAACCGCTTATTTTGGAATGAGCCACGCTGAATCTTTAGAAAATTGTGAGAGAAAAAACGAATTGGGAATGAGAACAAAACTGCAATTCTTTTCATCTGAGTGAATATCTTTTTCAGTCAGAAAATAATTGTTTCCAAATATCTGAACTTCGGAAGGATTGTTGATATTTACAGTGTGGTAAAAAGTCGTGGCATGAAAATATGTTGTCTTGCCTGCTATCTCAATTTCAAGAAAACGTAGGCGTGTTCAGAGAGTTTTCATTGGCGCTCAACGTCGATTTGAAGCGCAAAATAAGAAATGGCTTCGTCACGAGCGGAGATTCAAAAAGTTTCAGGAACATTTAGCAAACTTTAATCTAAGGTCTTGAGCCTTCAGTGATCATGAAGAATTGAAGTTGCAAAACCTTAAAGAATATCTAGAGACTCGCCTCCTATCAGAATTACTGATATTCTTTTAATGTCTTCCACGAGATTTCAAAGAGATGCAACGTTTTGATTATTTCTTATTGTCGGTTTCTTAGTTTTATTAATTATCTTCCAGATCTCCTTTTCTTTCTTTACATTGCTAAACTCACTGGCAGGCCGTAGTTTTCTTCAAGGCATTAATACTCCATTTGTACAAACCTACGTTATTGGTTCTTCACCATAGATTCTATGGTGAATATTACATGAAAATGACTAAGTTCAGTAGGTCTGTGATGTTTGTTAAGCCTTATAATCTCGCCAAAACCAATAGGAAGGGACTCAGAGTGACCAAGCGACACGGAGACACAGTCGCCAACTATGCATAGCATTCACGCCACAAAAAGAGTCTGTTAAATTCTTGATCTTCACTTGCAGGTGTGGAAGCTCCGTGTGGTTTGCATGGAATAGAAATGACAGAATAAGACTCACTGTGTAAGAGGAATGAAAGATCAAACATTGACTTTTTCGCAAGACATTTTACCATAAAATTTGAATAAAATTTCCATAGAGAAAGCTTCGGCTCATAATACGCAAGATTATAATGCTCTCTCGATTTAATTAATCTTTAATTTAATTTTAAATTAATCACATTCATCTTAATACTTGAACTCCACGCTTATAAAAACCTCATAACACTTTGACTACAATTCTCCACACAGGTAAAATTACATGCCGACAACTATCGCTACAGTGAATTTAAAAATGAAGAATTTTGGTTTCACAAATTTGGTCACTCTATTAATTTTCTTTCTAATCAGAACTAGCTTATTCGATTGATGAACACAAATTTGACTAAAACTCGAAAATTTGTATTTATACATGATAGTGCGTTGGTTACATTAGGTTAGGCTAGACGATCACGTGTTCCATATATGAACCACTTTGTAGGCAAAATCTCAAACAAGAAAATAAGCAAGAAGATATATAATGGAAGGACTGCAACCTTGTTTGATACCCCTCCGCTCCAATACTGTTTTGCGGCTAGAGTAATTAAATTTCATCTTGTCACATAACAACCTCCCCTCAAGGGGCATGGAATCGGCAATAAGGTGCAGTAGGTTAGGTTTGTCTATCCTACACTACAGAGACTGGGGTGCCCAAGGAAGCAATGTCAGGTTACCTCAACTATAAATGAGCCTTCACGACTTCCATCTTTCGCGCATACTTTGTTTCTTTCAATATCTATCTCTTTTTCGCTGATTATTCTTCATCTTTTCGTCTTCTTCTTTCTTAACTCGCTTTTGCTATGCGTAAGGAATCCGGTGTAAGATCACACCTGTGGATAGAGAGTACGTTTTCTACAGCCCATATTAAATGATAGTTCCTTCTTTTCACTCTCTTTGGATTATATTTCATAGGGATACGGTGCTGTAAACTAACTAATAATCATGACCAATCAATCAACATAGCAACCTATCTTCCCTATGTTGCTAAAGTCGAAAATGGAACAGTGGTCGGTTTTAAATTTTAAGTTTGAACTAAATGTCAACATCAAATTACTCTTTTAGATGTTCGGTGAAATCGTGTAATGACTGCTTTCAAATCATCGTTTTTATGCAAACTAAAAGTTCTGGAGAAACCTTGAACTTTGATTCAAATGCCCCCATCCAGCACAAACAAGGAATTATGAATGCTTGCCTAAATCGAACATTTGAAACCCGCAACTCTTGAGAGGCATTACGTACAGAGACACCTCGCGTTAAAAAACTTGTGATAAATATTTGCTCTCCTAATTCTCTGATAGATCGCAAATTCAATCAGTTTTTGAACAAAGGTAGCACAAATACCGAAGTCACTCGAGAACCGGTTCGACAATCATTGTCTATTGAAATGAAAACCAAATGCATATTATTTATAAAATGGACGAAAGGGTATTGGAAGATATTATACACACCTATGTGAAACCGGTTGGCAGTCATGCACGCATTCAGCCCTGCATTTACTACAAAAAACAAGGAAATTAGTGACACAATGATGCGCAGCAACTTGGCTAAATCTTCCAATTGTGACCTTGACGTACAAGTCCAGGGTGGTGTATCAGTTTGAGTGTGGCAGCGGAGAATGCATGGCTCGAGATAATCGCTACATTGGACTTGCATTGAATTTACAAAATAGACCCAGCTTCTACAAATATCAGGGTGCCATACTTAACCATTTTCGTTTTGTGCATGGCCGTGAATCAACTAAAGACCTTTGGCATTACTGAGATTTTACAGTAAGCTTCCAACAGAGACCATTTGAATATCTAAGAAGCCCTCTTTATTTATGAATCTAAAACGAACCTCAATGAAAATACTGTGAATTTGTACGCACTCAAATTGTTCAATTGGTATGCAAACACCAACATTATTGGTACGTGAACCAGTTGATGGAACGTTCTGACCTGCCTCCATTTGGCGTCGGGCAAGTGTGGCAGAGGGAGGTGGGTGTAACTGCAGAAATAAGTTGACTAGTGATACAAATTTCCATTTCGAGTCTGTCGTACAATTTTGTGATATATCAAGTTGTTTTGATTCTAACTCACTGGAAGGGTTTTTAACTAAAACTTGTACATTTCAGATTGATTTGCTTGTGGATGTTGTTGGAAACATCGAAACGTCGCAATTTTAAACGTATTGACTTCGAAGGCGTTTTGTTCAGCTTTTGACTCGCATTGGGTATTTTACTATGAATACGAATGTAGGAGTGTTTTAACATCTCTTCCACGCTATGAACTCGACAAATAGGACATTAAAATAAGAGTAGAATGAGGGGAGGAGATGGCTGACATTGCTCACTTATTGCATTTGAATCGTTCCACAAGTGATTCAATTCTCAAAAACAGGAATGAGATCATCGATCAAGCGAAAAGTTTATTTCCTACGAACTCTTCGACTGGGTGTCGGAATTTGGCAAAGTGCATAATTAAAGAACTTGATGAATGACGGAACTTTTGGATGGACGTTTGTCACCAGATGGGCCGGCAGCTGCTTATACAAGAGCATGCTTCGAGTCTTTTTGAAGGCGTAAAAACAAGATAATACGAGGAATAAGCTGCAAGCGTTATTTGCGGAAGCTATGAATGTTTAATCCCCTTGAAGGTATGCAATAACCTCCGGAACGTGAAGGTGGCAGGAGAGGCAGTGAGCGCTGAAATACTCGGCACAACAGGAAAGTTTCCCGCCGCATGCAAAGAAATAGAAGAACGTCATTTTTAATTTGCCAAGAATTTGATATTGATGCTACAGCCCTCTATTGCTAGATGCTAGATCAAACTTGCATCTATAAAGAAGAGAAACCATCGAAAACTTTCTTCTGAGAATCACCATAAACTTGAGCTTTAACCTCCGTTTCCTGTCACGAATATTTACGTGGAGAAATTCAGCGAAGTTTCAATGCAAGTGGCATGAACATAATCAAAACATAACTAAAGAGCATAGTATAAGTTTTGAGCTTGAGAATCTGGGCCAAGCTCGTAAAAGTGGCAGCGGAAGCATATAAAATTATAGATAAAAGGGCGGGAAAAAGCTCAGAGAATATAAAGCCGACTCCTTCAATAAGAATATCAGATTCTGGAGCTGGTGGTAAGGCTACACCCGAGCAACGCAAACTGCTCAAGATGTACGGAGAGTGACGCATGACCATCGTATCTCCTAGCCTTCAGTAAGAGTGATCCCGCAAATTCGCCATACAATTCGTATTTCTCTCGGAAAGCGTCAAATCCCAAGACAAGAATTTTCTTCAAAAATGAAACAAGTTCTACCCTTACATACTTAGTTTGATTTCGTAGACTTGTTTATTTTGTAAAATCGTAACTCGATTCGGTATTCCATAATCATGCAAACTTAAAATACTTCAGTCTGCCGTAACAGCCAAATTATGAGAGTGATCTATAATCACTTGGTTCTTGCGGCAGAAACCGTGCCCTGGTCAAACAAGTCCCTTTTAATTTCGGTTGCGCAGAGCGTACTGGATCTTGTTCCAGAGCCCAGAACCTCGAGACAGAGATATTCGGTCCACTGTCCCAGTCGCTCGGAAATTTGGTCGCTACAGGGAATGGTATTATAAGAAAAAAATTGTTAATATCCTGAAACATACTAGTGATGTTCCTAACAGGTGTCATTTTTTGCTCCGGCAAATGGTTCTCTATTTACAGTACCAAAATTTGACGCTGTCTAGCGAGCTTCGCTGAAAGAGGAACTGAATTCTCATGCAAAGATAAAATCTTAGCGTGTAATATATGACGCAGAAAATTTAAATCTGGATTGAACATAACCGAATGAAACTAAGAAAAATGTCGTTGGTTAGTTGCTTTCAAACTTATTCGTAACATACGTTATACGTGTCACCTGGTAAGCTCTTTGGGGACTTACAACAAAGTGATGTCGAATGATTTATACTTCATAAAATAATTTCGAGGTATCAACTGATTACCCTAGATTTTCCCCTCTAACCCAACATCGTACTCTAGGTGTCCAATTATTTTTATCTAAACTGTTTGATTTCGTCCCGTAATGGAGATAGGAAGGAAATTCATGCTGAGAGTACCATCATCACGAACGAAAGGTTAATTTACCACTGATATTCTTTCAAAGAATCTCTGATGTTTGGCCCTAGTCAAAAATAGAATTATTCTGCCAGAATTGGCGCAAACTCAGTCTGGCGGGGCTCAGGCCTGGGCTGTACGCCTATAGGGTCGACAGCCCAAAGACAGATGGCCGGGCTGAGCACGGCCGGCTCTACTACGTCGAACAGCGGAGCTGACCAAACTTCTGATGGAATTCAAAAGGTTTCAGACCGGTCGGGAAATTTACAAGCGGCTCTAGAAGTTTCCTTCAAGTTCACGGATCATTTGCTATGCATAGGCAGCGCTCATACAAACTGTAATAAAGGTCAACTTTACTAGCATACCGGCTCTAAAGCAAAAGGAGAGGTAAGAAGTTTGAAGAGTTTGTGTAAGGTAAGTGGACTAAAATCCAACAAAAATAAATGTCCATACTTTTTTGTAAATTTAATTTCTTAGAATTACGAGTGTTCAATTGTAATGTCAGGGAAAAAATTGGGATTAGTAATGAATTTCTAGAGGGGTGAGTATAAATATTCAAGCAAGTTTGAAGGTAGACTTCTTCGTCCGTAAGAGATCGATCGATACTTTCAGCTTCTAGGACAAGATAATGACGACGCACGAAAACCTTTCGTAAATCATGTTTACCATCTCGCACCGAAAGAGAAGGGACCATTTAGTATGGACTTAGGAGAACGGGGAATCTATGCACAAGGCACAAGGTGTGTTCCCACACAAGATCCCCTCCGCATAGCAACAGCAAGTTAAGAAGGAAGAGGAAGAAAAGATATAAGAAATAGCGATGAAGGAATGAAAACGGAAAGAACCAGAATGGGCACGAAAGATAGGAGTTCCGAAGGCCTATCTAAAGCTGAGGTAGCCTAGCAGTTCTCCCCTGGGGTCGCTAGTCCCCATAGCATAGGATAGACAAACCTTACTAACCTACCTCTATTGCGTATGATCTATCCTATGCTCCCTGAGGGGTCTCGCGCTTTGATGGAGCAAAGTTTTCAAGTTCGTTGAATCGTTGAGCAGCTTTTGACCAGACCCGAAGAGTGTCAGTGTATAGAAAATATCGTCTCATAAATAAATTTTCAACTGAATATTTCGTCAAGACTGCCGCTTTCCAGATTCTTTTCAGTCGAAGACATGAAGAAGACTCGATTTTGAAACAGGAAGTGTGCAAGCTGACTAAACTCAAAGTTCCACAAGTCTCTCCCAGCGTTCAATGATGGATTAGCTATTTAACAGAGAAAAAATCGTGTTCACATCCCGTAGTTGAAAATACTAAAACATTCGAAAACTGAATCTACATTTGAAAAAATTGGTATTTAGAGGATGCTTGCACCGATTTTTTTATCTCTCGTGTAAGAACTTCTGAACTGACACTGTTCTGAACCCAACACGTTGACTCCGATTCTCCACACAGGTAAAATTACATGCCGTCAAATATCTCTACCGTGAATTTAAAAATGAAGGATTTTGGTTTCACAAATTTGGTTACTCTATTAATTTTCTTTCTAATAATCAGAACTAGCTTATTCGATTGATGAACACAAATTTGAAGAAAACTCGAAAACTTGTATTTATACATGATAGTGTTTCGGTTACATTAGGTTAGGTTAGATGATCGCGTGTACCATATATGATCCACTTCGGGGTCAACATGTTAAGTTAATCGTGAGCTGAACTTGTTTTCGTTTTTTGCCGTCTATGCGAAAATAAATGTAAAGAATGTAAGCCTTTAAAAAGAACAGAAGGGTACACAGGGTGGGCCATGGGCTTCCATACATGCTAAAAATAAAGTATATTTTAGAGAACTGTTTTTATTTATTAGATGATCTTTACGCGATTACCATTTTTTCGGAACATATATTTTCATTTTTTCACTATTTATGTATACGTTTTACGACGGTTGAACTTGTGCTTGTAACGACAGTGGTGCGTTCCTCGAGATGATTTATGCGTTGTGGACTCCGTGGCGTACTGGTAGCGTGGAGGTCTCGTAACCGAGAGGACTCGGGATCGAATCTCGGCTCAGTCGAGGCATTTTCAAGTGACCAGGGAGTACTTCACTTGGAAAAGAAAGTTTGAACCTCACATCCCTCACCACGCCAGTAGTTGCAAGGCATTGAAAACCCATCGGTAAAACGTGGTGGAATTAATAAAGGTTATTGTACCTTCATCTAATTAGTCGCTCTTTCGTTAAACGCATGTTCTAGGGTATCTGAAAAAAAGAATATCCATTATACATTTTTCAATGTATCGAAACTTAGGGCCCATCTCTATATTAGTAACAGGAGGAAACGTTGGTGCACTGATTTACACATTCAAAGTGCAAATTATGGTTCCTTAAATTCCCGACTCGCCCCATTCCGTTTCGGCCTGACTCGGATAACTTCTGAATTTAACTCGCCTTGTTTCGCACGGCACTTAGGTTTTGACTGGAAGTCATCGCGCTCTGCCACGGCCCAGGAGTCTCCCCGTATTTTGCGAGCGCTTGTGCCGTCCCAAGAGCTGCGGTCGGCTGGCTCCTCTTTTCATCGTTAGACGAACGCCGCCCGCCGGCAGACCCTACATTCCGGCTCCGCCGCTCAGACTTCTGCGCCGTTTTCGGAGATAATTCATTGTCATCCTCAGAGCTGTCGCGGTCTCCATGTCCTGGAAAATTGCATTTCGACTCCACGAAGGCTGGTTACTGGGCCGTGACACAGTGACCGCCGCGAGACTGAAGAAGATCGAGAACATTAAGGGAAATTGTTCGTATCCTGACATCTAAAAAATGGGTCGGCTTTGCAGATAAAAGTGTGAAACACGACGAAACTCGCCTTGAAAAAGCATTTTTATATTATCCTTGCAGTAAAGGTGCGTAAGATATTTTTTATGAAAAGAACATAAATTTTAGTGATGTGTCGTGAACAAAGGTTTTAACGTCCCTAGTTATTGACAGTCACAATGTATTTGCAGTAAAATGAAACTGTTAATTTAATGAGCATTTTCAAAGAATCATATCCATGAGTTCAATTTTAACATACATTTAGTGCGAAAATAGCTACGCACGTAAGCAAATCCGTGTAAGCTAAATTATCTTTACGAGTAATAGATACAGCTGCATTTTGAAATTCCTCGCATTCAAAAGAAACGAGGCTGGCCACCGTTGACGCCCTTTGAGCCTGCCACTGGGCTGGGGTGTCTGCAGTCGGGCCGCTTAGTGCTGCCTCATCAGGGGCGGCCTAGCGCCGATGAGCCCGCTAGCATCATTTGATCACTCCTATAGCAACCGAATTATTTCTGCAATAAGATTGCATTTAGCTTCGTACAAAAAACTAGAAACAGCCTTTGAAATGGGCCCATGTAGTATCATTGGTCTTTATATGGTTAAGTGTTCAAAATACGAATATTTCGACGATAAGGTGCCTCCATCGTAATTGCGATGGAGCAGAATTTCCAAATTCATTTGGAAAACTGACGTACGAAGGCCTACAAACACTTTGATAATCAAAAAAATTTTACTTTACGCCAGCCAAGAACTTGATTACTGTGTTTAAGCTTCTAAAATGAGTTTCAAAGAACAGCTTCGTAATTCCGACGGCGCAGAACTGCGTGTGAAGAAAGAGAGCAGCGAAGCTTGGAGCGCAGCTGTCACAGTCAGCAGTGCCCCCTGGGGAGACGGGCTCTTTCTCATCAGACTTAATTTCTTCACCGTTAGCAAAATATTTGCGTCAAAACAGGAAAATAAGCAGTTTGCTCGAGAGAAGTTATAGCATGATCCTGCTAAAAGGAAAGACGGGTAGACTACGAGACAAGGCATTCAGAAGGTGACGACAACTAAAAATGGTATTTGATTTACGTGAATGAATTCATGAATTTTTATAAGATAAGTCTTTTCAATTCTAAAAAACTCAGCACTTTCATGACATGCCGCGTACTACCTGTGAAATTAGTCTACTAAAAGAATGCTTCCATAGACCGGCGATTAAAAATATTTTCCAAGAGTTTGCAGATCCATAATTGCAATGAAAGAGATAACCGTTACCTACGCTGCAGGAGTCATTTCATACTTGTCTACGAATTGGAACTCTATTTCGAAGGAGGAAGGGTTAAGCATTTTATTTGTCTAGTCGAGAAGTCTTGCTGAATCCACCCTAGTCGAACAGCTTCGACCAAGCTCACCCAGGACGTACAGCTCATGTGCAAACGTTTCAGGGCAAAAAATTTCTCAACAGCTTTTTGTTCTTCCAACTACACACACACCTTTTGTCCTTCAAATTACACACCTACCTTTTGTTCTTCAAATTACACACCTACCTTTTGTCCTTCAAATTACACACCTACCTTTTGTCCTTCAAATTACACCTACATTTTGTTCTTCAAATTACACACCCACATTTTGTTCTGCAAATTACACAACCACATTTTGTTCATCAAATTACACACCCACATATTATTCAAATTACACATCCACATTTTGTTTTTCAAATCATACACCTACTTTTTGTCCTTCAAATGACCTACTCCTATTTCTCCCGTGGAGGTACATTGGACTGCGTTGGTACTTGCAAATATCATTCATTGCGTTTCGGCACCTCATTAACGTACAGACGGTGTCTCAAGGCTGAAAATACATAAACTTCAGTACAAATTACGTGACAGACTCCTCTGAGAACAAGTCTTCATTAATGCAAATCCGCACTCGTAATGAATATGCGAATGTTTATTTTCAACTGGAGTGTCCAGAATTACTTAGCCATATCAATGTTTAATAATTATTTGTGTACATGGACAATCGAATAGTTCATTGGTTCCAAAATAAAACTCTTTGAACTGATTGTTTTCGCTTGTCATGCGAATCACGCAAGGGACTGTAACAATTCAAGAAATAATTACTTCTGTCGCGTTCATTAATTTTGTTAAGAGAGTTCTGCACTTGTCAGATTCCTATCACCTCATTTATGAAGATCGGTTTCGTCCTCCTACAGAAAAGAAATTCGTTGTTAAATATGAGCGTAAGTCTTAGAAAAAATCTTAACACATTTTTGATGCTCGAGTCGTTAACCAAATTTGGAAAAACTTTCAAGTAATCCGCTTACGCTGAGAATGTCGAGGCTCTCAGTCTCCTTCGGTCAAAGCAGGTCGGGAGGGCGGGCTCCTGTGGTGCGATGTAATTGAACAGCTTCAATCTGAACTCGTTAATACCAAATAGCTGAATCGGGCTTGAAGAATACTAGTATTTGAAAACTTCGTGAAATTCAACTTGAGGGAAACGAGCTTCACTTTTGTACCATGGAATGAGCTTCAGCATTAATGACAATTTTATAAATAAATAATATTTAGAGCGGCGCATAATTTTTTTTTCAAATCAGGAAATGCATACACCAAACCGTAGCAACGAATTTTTATCGGTTCAGACTCGTTCGACTTTTTGATGGCGTGGAGACGAGAGTGACTTCTGTGATAATGGCGATAGGATCTTGTTCGCATTCAAAAAAAATGCGACGGGAAAACCAAAGAAACTCAAGTCTGTGCAAAATTTCTCAAAGCAGTTCGAACGATCTGCTTGGGGTGAAAGCCATTTCTGCATGTGGGGAAGCGCCGCACGATTTCAAGGTGATGTGGAAAACATAGATTCGTGGCGAAAATAGACTATATTGTGAAAAGTTGGTCTGGGCTGAAGGTCTAATCCTGCGCCAGCTTCTCAGTTAGTTTCATCTTCTGGATTCCTTTTGTGTGCAGGCGTTGAAGTGGATGACCTGCATGGCCCCCAATCGGAAACGACAAACTGACCTTGAATGTATGACTACCGTAAAATATCTGAATGAGAGCTATTTTGAACTCTATTATTAAGTATTGTCCAATTAAAAATTTTTGTTTGCTACTACGAAGCTATGTATCGCTGAAGAACAAAAACAAACGGTTTTAACACAGTACTCCTCCGATATCATCTATTAAACTTTAGAGATTCGAAGCAGTAATCAAGCATCCGAAGGTCTAAGTTATCTGAATCGAGTTCTCGGCATCCCTATGCTAAGATATTTATGAGACTAATGAATACATTTGTGCACTTCAAGTCGCGCCTTGGCACGGAGGACAGCGACAAGCGTCTAGCCAGAGTTTCGTAACTGGACAAGTTCAACGCGCTCGTGGGCAACCTAGAGCACAAAACAGGAAGGTACAATGGAGGACAAACGGAAACGAAAACGAGATATTTCGAATGTTTTAACGAGGACAAACGAAATGATAATATTGACATAATTATGATACAGCTTGTTAAAAAAACTGTAATTAAGGGAAAGATTAAACTGACCAAAGTTTAGGCAATAAAATCATTGGAATATATTTTCTTTTAACACCATGAGCAAATTATCTTCCGATACATAAAGAGTAACTATAACTACTCATTCTACTGCCGACAACCGCTCAAACCCACGATACTACATCAACATTCTCATTAAAGGGCTTATATTGAGAGCTGCAAATTTACATAGCACTACTCATTAGGTTTTGTCAATATGGACGCCACACCGTAGCTCAGTATCCCTGCTAGCGTGTTCACGCTCAGTCATGCTTACTGAAACCACTCCACGCGAAGCAAATGTGGGTCATTTGTGCTCCATTTCACTTGTAGAATTTATGCTTCCTTTACCTTACCCACCAGCATCGCTTGCATGATTTTGCTCGATGAGACGCTAATTCACATTACGAATTTATGAACACATGTACACAGTAGTGACTGTTTCATTCAAATAATTCAACGACGTAACTTATTTCCTCTTCGACGAAACAATGAGCTTTTGATGAGAAAGAAGCAAAATAGGTACATAAATTTTATCGACGTTACTCGGTAATTTTATAGAATTCCTTGGGCCAGCTCTTGAAATGGTTTTGTTTCGCTTTTGAAAAAGTCGTTCATTTCATGTTATCAAGTGCAAAAAATTAGAAACGCGTATTCCAAGGTTCTAGGCTATTGCCCATGCGCGAGCATCTGCATAGTTCGTCTACATCACGACCTGAAATTCTTTTCACCATAACGAGATCTTGTGGACCAGTCTCCACAAATAAGTTACATTCCCACAAAACCACTGTGAGGGATAATATCAGAAATAAAATTCATTTTACCATGCCAATAACAATCATACTATTTTCCCGTGAAGAAATTTTATGCACGAGCTTCCAAAAATGAGTCACACTCGCACAAAATAGTAATGAGTAATGATAGTGTCGTGAAACAGCCGATCTTCAATGTAAGAAGCTCATGGATTGTTGAGCCGTGGGGGCTAAAACAAACACATGAATTTTAAAAATGTGTGTTCCTTGGTCTCTTCGCTGTGTTGTAGGCCGTCTCGACTGCTGCATTAAGCCTACGTGCAGATTCTAAAAACTACTATGTTAAACTTAATGACCATCAACACGTTTCAAAACTAATTAAAAAAATTATGAACCCTAAAAACGTCACTATGCCGTATACACTTGATAAAATTGAACGTTCTGCACTTTGGCAAGACGTTGCAGTTTGATGACTCGAAAAACACAGGGCAGCACCGCAACATGGCGCCGCTGGAGTGACATCTTTTAGTCGAAGGCCGGTAGGCAAAATATCTTTGGAGCATCGATTATGTTGGTCGTTTTTGAAGTCTATGAAATAATTTTGAAAAAATCTTTGCAGCATACAGTTACTGATGGCCCAATTTGAATAAATATCTAAGTGAAACATAAAACATGCACAGTTGGAGAACAAAGAAATTGTTTCATTGTACTTTCTCGTATATTCCTTCAATTGTAAAACTGCCAGATTTCTTACAGTAAATAGCCCTTGAATGGAATATGAAGATTTCTATTTCTGAAATCTTACGAGGTAGCGTTGTTAATTTCGGGATGCCTTTGTAATATGTTTTTCTTTCAACTGTCATAAAAAATTTTGATCCACATAAATTCTGGGCACTTGTTTTTAGCGTTGATTATTAAAGGAATAAAAGGCAGAGCAGAGAGTTACGACTGCTTAGTATCGTACACAACTGCAGTGATCATCAAGCGCATAGCTTTCATTAAATTTTATCCAGTTTTCAGGACGAGAAGCGAATCAGGAATGGGGGTGTAGAGAAAGTTGAGTTTTAAATAATCTCACTGTATAATAATAACCCAGTGTTGCTTGCTTGGTTGGTCCTTCCGCCAGTCCGTCCGTCTTTGCACCAGGCTCTTACAGATTTAATTAGAAGAAAATTCCCGGGCCCGTATTCCTAAACTAATAGCGAGACTGACAACCCAGGCAGTCTGTATCGGTGATACTGAATATAATATTGATTCATATTAGAGTTACCCTAAATAAGAAGGCATCTTAAGAATTAAGTATCATTTATCCCGCCATTCTTGGCGGGGTGCGTCGACGAGTTATTAACAATCAGCATATGTTTTCTACTTTCAGATTCATAAGAATGCTTCGTGAGATACAGAAGAGGGTGGAGTGAATAAATCAACATGCTGATCCCTTTGGTGAAATATTTTTCCCTCATTCTTTCCCGTGGGACACAAGGGCGTAAAGAAAATTTCACAGACATAGATAGCAATCCACTGGAATTTCAAAAAAGGAGTGACAGCCTTCTAACTGTGGAGAAAACTTTGAATAAATTTGCATAGCGAGCTTCGCGACGCTGACAGTAGATGTTTCAACGACCATTCCTCTGACCTATCTCTTCAGTCCATCGATCCAGTAGCAATTGGAGAGCAAAAAACATGGCGATGAGGGAAAGGAGGTGCCGCGCAGCCCGTCTGGGACACCGCTTGAACGTTACACAGCAATGGCAGCTGATCTCGCAGCGCTCAGATAGGAGGCCTGTCCGGTTGTAGACTACGTAGTTCAAAACTACAAGAAATTACATTATAGACGAGGACTCGTGTTTCAAGAACGTGCAAGCGCTGCCATAAAAAACGCTAATGTTACTTAAGCAGATTTTATTAGTTCCAGGAACATACAAATTAGTAAACGTTGAGCCTCACATTCTTTCACGAATAAAGAACAATTTTGCCTCATCATGCGAGTACATTTTGGAGGCGGTAGCCTAACCTTTAGTTTTGTGGTCGTAAGCTGACCAGTTTTTAGGAGCCACACCGTTTCTCATCGGCTTAGCTCGATGAAGATTTGAGATCAGGAGGCTCAAATCGAGCAAGCCTTGCGTCGGCCTCACGAGTTAAAATTAAAAACCTATACGGAAAAATTTGAGTAAAACTTGAATGGTTGACGAAGAAAATGTTAAAATGTAAAAATAATATTTTTTCAGTTTGTGGGAATTCTTTGTGCTTTCACTGAGCGCAATAGAAATATTTATACGTAAGTGCAGCTTAAAGGAGAATGAACAAAATTTTATAACAAACACTACCCGGCCGCCCCGTTTCGGCGATGCGTGTACGTATGAATAATTGTATAATAATGGTAGGAAGCCTTGTTTCGGCGATGCGTGTATGTATGAATAATAATAATGGTAGGAAGCCAGTCTAGTCACCCATGGAAGCCAGGGCAAAGAGCTGGCCATCTCTCATCGTGGAGAGGGAGAACAGCAGAAATTCAAGTCTTTTTCCCTGAAGAATGAAACAACATCCCTACTTCTGCAAATAGCAAACGATATTTCAAGTCAAACCGCACTCATGGGAAGAGCGATGGCTTCTCTGTACAAATACCTCGACCAATTAATTTCGCTGCACAATACTGGCAGAGGGCTAATTTTCGCCTCTTGTACAGAGAACGTGGCGAGGCGGCCGCAAGCATGGAATGGAAAACGTGCTTTAATCGTCAACCAATAGAGATTTATGTCTAAAAATTGGGCCCCTTACTTTTAAACATAATTTAGACATAATACCAGTGACCCCCACACGTTTGTTGGGCTTCCACTCACCGTGGCATTGCTTTTTTACGAGTATCATAGAATACATATTAATTTGAAACACAACGTGGCCACAAAAACGGAATTATACTCCAACGCATGCAGTAGCATTGATTTTCTTTTCCTTGGGTACGCTGTATCGTGAATTCGACCATTAATCCATTAATCAAACTATTTACGGGGTGCAGTGGAGTTTATACGTAGGCGCACATATTCTTTAAAAGTGTGTAACTTTTCTTTAGCGTTCGTCTAATGAGCTGTGACTGTGTTCATGCATTAGCGGTAGAGAACATACGTTTTCTTCACTGAAAAAGAGATATAGCAACTGACTGCACGAATCTGAACTCCGCAGTGCAAATGTCGCTCCTATGGTCTACTTATTTAACGTTCTGCTGGCATTTACGCCCCAAACAAACTGGTGAAGAGTAAAGTTAACACCGATAGTCAGTTTTTAATAAGCTGCGTAAATACTTTTAACCGGCCATGGAAAAGCAGTAAAGAAAGTCTGAAGAGACATTATCAGGAAGTGAAGAGTAGTGTTAACGCCCGTTATTGGAGAGTAATGGGCAGTATCGACACCTATTGTTAGATAGTAAATCGATTTCACTCAGAGTCGTATGATGAATTGGCAACGCGCATTATCAGCTTGTAAGTAACTTTGCTCCAACTCATGGACACACAGCAGAGCACACTGTCAGCGCACCACTTGAGCTAGGGGAAAGCAGCATATATTTCCATTATCAGCTAGTTAAGAGTACCCATTTATATGCTCGGAGTGACTTGTAGTATAATTTGCACCCATTATCAGCTTGTAAAGCGACGTGCCAGCGCCGTTTAACCACCGTCGGGGCGGTGGCTCACGCTGCCAAACTTGGACGATAAATTGCTGCGGCCCTCGATGCTGCGTCGCTGCTGTAGAAGCGCCCTCGCTTATCGCTACCAAGATTTTATTGCAACACTTTTGCAGCTGAGTGTTGAGCATTTTCCTGAACTTTGGAGATTTTATCTTGAGAAGTAAATGACTTCAAGCTAATTTTATTCAAAACAAACAAATGCGTTTTATTCTTTCAAGGCTTAGAGTCGTTTTATTGATGATGCTTGTTTGTGCTGTTGTCTGGTAATGCTTTAGGAAATATAACATTGACTTTGATTCCTCACAATTTTTTACGTAAATACTTTTACGTGGTGGGAAGTGAGATGGAGTACCGGAAAAAGTACGGAAAAGTTCTTGTTCTCATTCCGTCCTGTTGAACGAGTGTCTGGCTACAGAAAGAAATTAAGTCCAAAAACTTCAACTTTTTGAAATTACCAAAGCATTTTCCGAACAAAACAATCATAACTTCACGTTAGTCCCATAAGGTGAAATTTTCCTAAACGAAAAAGATGTCCCGAATAGAGAATCAGGCATCTTATGGTAGTAAATTCTAACCATGATATATCGGGAGGGACACTTAAGGCTTCGATGCCGATACCAGCACGCATCGTTCTGTCACGCTACGATTACCCTGTGCCTGAAATAGCATCTTAACACGTTGACTCCGAAGTGGGTCATATATGGTACACGCGATCATCTAACCTAACCTAATGCAGCCAAAACACTATCATGTATAAATACAAATTTTCGAGTTTCTTCAAATTTGTGTTCATCAATCGAATAAGCTAGTTCTGATTAAAAAGAAAATTAATAGAGTAATCAAATTTGTGAAACGAGAATCCTTCATTTTTAAATTCACATAGAGATATTTGTCGGCATGCAATTTTACCTGTGAGGAGAATCAGAGTCAACGTGTTAAAAAATTGAATAACACATGGGAATAAGGGTTACTGAATCAAAATTTAACTCCGAAGATCTGCTGCTAGCGTCTCAGCTCGGCTATCCCTCATGGAAAGCAAAAGCAACTCCAGTTTGACCATCTCAGTTTACCGGTGAGCAGAGTAGGCAGAAAAAACTATTTTTTGGTGAAATGGACAAAATTCTAGCTTATAACTCATGAAAATAATACTTTCATATCTATGCTAGGAATTCTTTAGTTTCTGAGAGACGCCATGAAATGTTACATATAACACAGAAAAAACTGCATCATGCAGGATTAACCATAATAATCTTTCAACACTAACGCAGGAAATAATGCCACTTCTCCTTCCCGTTAAGCAGCTGTAAATGTAGCAGCAATATTTCATCCAGTGGTGTCGGATATTGCATCCGCACCTCACCTCGCGCAGCTGCTTCGTAACAGCTGCAACCAAGCTGTCAAATACAACCAAGCCTGCCAAGAAGTAATTGCTATAAACACAGCAGCAGCAGCCTCAGCGCCAGCCATGGCAACAGTAATAGCCGAAGCATAGACAGCAGTAAGAAGCTCATCAAGACCATTCGGTACGGATATTCTCACTTTCAATAGTGTATAAAAAGTGTAAGTGTCAATGATTGAGGAAAAAGTCATGTTTACAAAGGAAAGGTTAATTCTTTATCGTCTTTTACATATGAGGCATCACATCGCTCTGCAAAGTTTCTCACGCCGCGCTTTAGATGAACAGCGTTGAAGTTGCAGACGTTCTCAGAATGTTCGCCTCCGCACACCACTACGAGCGCCTGAAAGTAGGGGACCCAGGAACCTAAATAAAATCCATACAACGCATTCTCCATCGTTAGTCAGTGCAGGAGAACTATAAAGTCATTAAATAGGTCACTCAATCTGTTGATTCTTCGATAACCATTTTACTCGACTCGACTGACTTTAAAAAGTACCTCCAACGACGCCGCCGCACCAGTCGCCAATGTTCTCGAATGTTCAAAGTGGAGCTTTAATGAGGGTAGTTTTCAACCACCAGCTGTTCCAATTTAATAAAGGCTGTCTCTGGATATTCTAATGCCTCATGCGAGGATACAGCCGAGAGGTTTACAGGATATAGCCAAGAGGTTTACAGGATAAAGCCTTCCTATTCTAGACATTTAATTAAATACAACTCATATGCAGCACTTGCACTACTAAATATGAAGTAAAACGGAAATAGTGTTCAATTTTTACCATTGAAACTTTCAAGTCTATATTCATTTAAGAAGTTCTTTTCTTATCAGTGAAGATTATTATGAAGTGAAATTGATACAGTAATTAAGAGTACATAAAACGAACGAACAGACGAATGCGTCTGTATGTTCATCCCATCTAAAAATGATGTCAGCTACCCATTACTCGACGAGATCATATGAGGCACTATTTTAGGACGCGCATGCTGCTCGCGATGAGATATAAATGCATTACAACGTCGATATAAATGCACTACAACGTCGATATAAATGCATTACAACGTGGTCATAAACGCTGCTGTACGTGGGTGAGTGGAGGAGGGAGGCCTGCACAGAGACCTCGAGAAGGACTTCAGTTAAAGGTTACGGCGTTGAGCGTATGATGAAATAATGCAAGAATTATCCAGTGCCAACTTGTACAAAGTTATCGAACGATTCCTAATGATCCTTATTCCAAAAGTTTTTTCGTCTGAAGGCTGCTTTTGTGAGAACTCGATCCTACTTTGTCAAAAGAAACGATTGTATCCTTAATCACGAAAACATGACTTAATAGCCCGATTAAAAAATACATCATGCAAGAAGGAACAACGTCTCGTGCTTTCGTATTTTCCTGAATTTGTTCCTTGTGATGGCCACCTTTTCAGAGGACTAAAGAACCATTTAGACTAAGTGCAATGTTTGAAAACAATTTAGTTTTTATTTTACACGACGATCAAACTCGGATGTAACTTAATGGCGCATAAAATACGACTCTTCAATGAAATGGCTTTTAACGAATGAATGCATTATATTCATTGTCATAGTTCATTCTATCGTTCATATTATCTTTCAAATTGGACAAAACTTTCATGCCGAACTGATACAACTTCAATTGGTTGGTGATAAGCTGAACAAAATGGGAAAACATTTCCATTCGTAGGTTAGTTGTGTGAACATTTGAGTTCGATGGCTCTAGCGTCTTCAAAGGTTTCTCGGCCAAGCTTATAGAAGGATAAATGATGAGGGTTAAATGACGAAGGTTAAATGACGAAGGTTAAATGACAAAGGTTAAATGACAAAGGTTAAATGACGAAGGTTAAATGACGAAGGTTAAATGACGAAGGTTAAATGACGAAGGTTAAATGACGAAGGTTAAATGACGAAGGTTAAATGACGAAGGTTAAATGACGAAGGTTAAATGACGAAGGTTAAATGACGAAGGTTAAATGACGAAGGTTAAATGACGAAGGTTAAATGACGAAGGTTAAATGACGAAGGTTAAATGACGAAGGTTAAATGACGAAGGTTAAATGACGAATGTTAAATGACGAATGTTAAATGACGAATGTTAAATGACGAATGTTAAATGACGAATGTTAAATGACGAATGTTAAATGACGAATGTTAAATGACGAATGTTAAATGACGAATGTTAAATGACGAATGTTAAATGACGAATGTTAAATGACGAATGTTAAATGACGAATGTTAAATGACGAATGTTAAATGACGAAAATTAAATGACGAAGGTTAAATGACGAAGGTTAAATGACGAAGGTTAAATGACGAAGGTTAAATGCTCCACTTATGCTACAGGGAGGTACGGAGGCGCTCACAGCAAATGAGAGAAATGCGTGAAGAGAGTACCGGTAAATATGCGTCAAACTGATCTATAATTTCCACCATTACGAAAAGAGTCGTGCATTAGAAAGAACTCCTCGTACCGCATTTGGCATCGAATGAACAGAAACTCAAGTGAACATAGCTCACATTCTGTGCATGGATCGCTAAAATCTTGTGAAATCCATTATGCATCTCACCACCTTCCATTAAACATCACATCGACTCCGTGGCCCTACGACGAGTGAAATCCTTATTGGAAGTTGAAACCAATTGCTTGAGCCCACAGACCCTACTTTTGCATAACATTCGGTTCTCGGAACTGCATGGGACGATTAGCTGATTTAACACGTTGACTCCGAAGTGGGTCATATACGGTACACACGATCATCTAACCTAACCTAATGTAACCAAAGTACTATCATGTATAAATACAAATTTTCGAGTTTTCTTCAAATTTGTGTTCATCAATCGAATAAGCTAGTTCTGATTAGCAAGAAAATTAATAGAGTAACCAAATTTGTGAAACCAAAATCTTTCATTTTAAATTCACAGTAGAGATATTTGTCGGCATGTAATTTTACTTGTGTGGAGAATCGGAGTTAACGTGTTAAACATTTAAAACGGTGAATCAGAAGACTTTACGCTCTGATAATACTACTCAATTCCTGCCTCCCAAAGTTGTAAGCTCTTCACAAAGAAAAAACTTAATATGCAATTCCGTCGCAGCCATATTTATGAAGTGAATACATTCTAGGGATCTGCCGCTGAAAGTAATCCAACTAATCTACCAAGCCGCAGGGTGCTCATTTCGAGTTCGGAAATTTTTGAGGCTTCAGGATTTGGATCATTAATCCTGACCGAGTTACGTCTACATAAAGAAATAATCAGACTTTTTCCTCCCATTTACTAGTGAAGTAGAGCCACTACACCAAGGATCCTTCAACGACTTCAGTTTACTTCGTCCACATACAATTACTATATAAAAATTTAGCTGTACCAAACCCAGCCCCCGCGTTGCTGTGGCCCGGCGATGTTTAA
>VOMN01131065.1:0-19624 GCA_014899125.1 Orchestia grillus | reverse complement strand
AGGTGACCTACAAGATGAACCCTTCTACTCTACAGATGCATCGCAAAGAAAAACCATTCATTCTCGCAAGAGCCTTCCCCTGAGAGAGAGACGCTCAGGGGCTTGACATTCAGCATCCTTGGGAGACTCCTCTAGGGGCCAGGAAGAATTGCCCAGCTCCACAGAACCGTTGTAGTTGTGCACGAGCGAAGATCACTCACAAAATTTGCCCTGAAATTCTTTGGCGCTTCCAAACAGGTAAAATTCCGTCAATTCTTACTGGTTTAGGCCTAGTGCAGTTCCCCTCTTGCACAAGTATTTCTTGATACACAAGACCAGACCCTCCAGAAGCGAATGTCAGCGGGTCATTTGTTTGCTTAGTTTCTGACTCGTGACGCAATGCCGAGCTTTGGCGTCCCCACTCCAGCATTCAAGTGATAATATCAAGAACATCTGGCCCACGCCCAGCAGAACGTCTGGCCCACACCCAGCACAACTGGTGACCAGAACATCTGGCACACACCCAGCAGAACTGGTGACCAGAACATCTGGCCCACACTCAGCACAACTGGTAACCAGAACATCTGGCCCACACCCAGCAGAGCGGCGCTAGCGCTGCGTACCGGAGATATCTTGGAGCGTGATGCCAGTGATGTCAGAGATGCACTTGGCGAGGGTGAGGGAGAGCGGCAGGGGCTGGGGCAGCTTCAGCGAGAAGACGGACTGGACGGCGATGCTGTTAGCGCTGCTCAGGCCGGAGAACGAGGGCAGGCTGCGCACCAAACACACGTCACAGTCAAGGAGACACTGGCGCCACTCACAACACGTCAGGGACGGGATTACGACACAATTGAAGAGAATTACGTACCAGGATTTTGTTCGATGGACAAAACTCAGTAACATCTTCGTTGGAGCGGCTATAGATACCTATGCAGAATTTTAAGAAACGAAATATTTTTGTCGATTCTTTCATTAAGTGTGACAGAGAAACTGGAACGCTTGAAAAATCCCATGAAAATAAAAAACTTCAACTTCAAGTAGCAGATGGCGTCCTCCTCTGCACATGCATTCTCCCAACCTACTCTGGAGGCTGTCGTGCACACGTACGGGACGCCAACGACAGGACCTAATGTTCAAAAATTCCTAATATTACTGTTCCTTAAACGACAAGTTGTTCTGGTTCAGGTGCTCTCAATATGTTGGAGTGGTTCAACTGCTCTCAATAATTAAACTTGTTGCTTGGAGTTTATTTCTTTTATACAATTTTTTAGAAGTTGCCGTTTTTGTGTGCCACGGAGTACATTAATTGTGAGGGTGACGAAAAATTTAAACTTTGAAATCTCGAACAGCAACATGGAGAGCGCCCCAAGAAAGCTCCCTTTCCACGTGAAGCATGATCCCAAGAGGGCGGAGAGGAGAGGGATCATTTGGTATGGACTATAAAGAACAGGGAATTTATGTACAAGATATGATTGCACACTAGTTCTCCTGTTCATAAAAACAGCAAGTCAAAAATAAAAAGGAAGAAAAAAGTAGATTATTCGTTAGTTTGAAGCTTCCTATTCACATGAAATGTCATACAAAGAGAAATAGCGACAATTTAGAATAAACTGCAGAAAACGTGGAATCTATGCACGGGTGTGTTCCCACACGGGATTCTCTGCGCATAGAAACAGCAAGTTCAGAAGGAAGAGGGAAAAAGACAAAGAAAAGATAACGAAAAAGGTGTAAAAATTGAAATGAGCTACATAGGGCATGAAGGATAGAAGTCCCGAAGGCTTAGCTCAAGCTGAGCTAACCTAACAATGTCCGCCTAGAGATGTTGGTTCCCATAGCATAAGATAGACGAACCTGACTATCCTAACCCTACTGCCTGTCCAATGCTACCCGTAGGCGCCGTGCAGCAGACGCAATGAATATTTTTCCCATCTCTCTTCTTCGTATCGCACATGGCGACACTTGGTAACGATCCTGTGCACACGTCATAACAAGAGGTGAAAACCAGATGTGCCTCGCTTTTACCTTGAAGCTTCAGTTATTCTGTAATTCCGAGTCTTCATGATTTGCTGAGTGGATACTTCGTTAAATACATAATTGATATTTTTCTGGTCGTTTTCTACCTTTGTTGTCACAGTTCACTAGCGCAAGTAGAGCCAGGACACAAATTACGGTAATTCGTTATAAAAAGTTACGAACTTCTCATCATGAAGGAACCCGCACACGAGGCTGTGGTTCCATGCGTATACTCCTCCATCACTCGTACTCTTGCAGTCCTACCTACCTCTGTAAAATGTATCCACTGTACAATACAGTCTAGAGATGGAACACAAAATATTTTCACCCTTCCCTTAAGATTAAAAAGGACGCCCACCTCTTGCCGTCGGGCCCTTTGGTGATCTGCATGAGGGTGCTGTGCTGCAGCTTGTGCAGGGCGGTGGTGGCGACGATGCGCAGCTGGGCGTGCTGGCCGAACTCTCGTGACCGCAGCGTGGTGGCGGTGAGGGGCAGCGACCTGCCCGACTTGACGTCGAGCAGCTCGTAGGGCGAGATGAAGTACACCAGCCGCATGCTGTGACCTGCACGACGGCACTTCCATGTCAGCTCGGTCGCAGCGCGGCAATGTCTCCAATACAAGTGGGCAGCATTATGTTGAGCCTGACTCGGATTGNGTCGCCGCGTGGTGGGGAGGAGGGTCTCCAATACAAGTAGACGGCATTATGTTGAGCCTGGCTCGGATTGACAGGCCACTCGAATGGTAGGTACAAAGGATGTGCCAAGTGCTAAGAAAGACATTTTAAACTGAGTAAAGCACCAGGTGGGTTTGTGTTTGCAAGGATTTATCATGGTTGCTTGACTGCAAAGCAAAAGTAGGGGTGTGTCGCAGCTGCTCCACAGTGCCCCTCGCAGCAGTCCAAGTCAACACTCACAAAGTCCAGCTCCGGCCATCACTCTACTTTCCGGCCTTCATTGAGGCAATGTAATCTTGAAAATCAGCACCACATATAATAGGAATTTACAAATTTCTGGTGTATATTTACGTCATGTTTGCCAAACATAAAAATCAATTGCTTGTCAATCGCATATCTCATTGCTGGTGTCCTATTGAATGACTCAATATAATAATGTAGATTCATCTTTTGCCCAAAAAATGATGCATGACGTTTAGGAACAGATTCTTCAAGTGCCAAATAGAAGAACTCTCTCCATATACCCGCAAGGAATTCAGGTTTGCTTTTCCATGAAAATGTATAACATTAGCATCGAACTTCACCTCCTCGGCGGGGCAGCAAGAGCCCCACAGGGCTCTTCAGCACGAGCTTGTACAGGTCGCCGATGGTCTCCTCGGCCAGCTCGAACAGCTTCGTCAGGTCCGTCTCCAGGGCCTGTCCATCCAACAAATCATAGGTTGCTACACAAGGTCTTCTCAGCCTAACTGACAAATTCAACACAGGTCACTCAACAGACATTTCATAAAAGAAAAATTGCACTGAGGAGACTTGATAGCCATCCACAAGTTGTACAATCAATTGAAGTAAATAATCGGTAAGGTCACCACACAATCTTGTTGCACTACAGGATACAATGGACCAAGTATCAGCAGAGTTTACTCTCTGACACAGTAGACTGTAGCAGAGCAGGTTAATAACCAAATTACCTTAAGAGCATACTTTACCAAGTATCAGCAGAGTTTACTCTCTGACACAGTAGACTGTAGCAGAGCAGGTTAATAACCAAATTACCTTAAGAGCATACTTTACCAAGTATCAGCAGAGTTTACTCTCTGACACAGTAGACTGCAGCAGAGCAGGTTAATCACCAAATTACCTTAAGAGCATACTGGGTCTGAAGCTTGGCCTTCTTGTCACTGGTGTTGAGAGTGTACATAGCGAGAAAGCCTTGCAAGTGAGCTGTGAACTCTTTGAAGTCGCAGCGACTGAGGCAGTCGATGAGCTCAGGACAGGACTGCAGCGCAAAATAATTCAAACACAAGTTTAATGGGTTATTTAGTATCGGTCTACATTATTAAACTTATAATTAGCTAATAAGCTTGAGACTCCCCAGCCACATGAAAACAATTTCAAGAGAGCAATTATGGACAATTCAGCAAAGACTGTAGGAAACATGGAACTACACATGAGGTGTGTTCTTACACAGAATTCCCTATGCATGGAAATATCAAGTTAAGAAAAACGAAAAACAAGAAAAGATTAAGACTAATCAGCCAAGACGCCAAGGAAATGAAAAGTCAGGAGTCCCAAAGACCGATCTATAACCAAAGTAACCTAAAAGTGTGCCCCTTGGTGTCGTCAGTCTCCATAGCACATGATAGACAGACCGTAACTAACATAACTCGACTGTCTATCCTATGCTCCTGAATGGGTGCCTTTCTACACCCAAAGCCTCACTGACGACTAGTCAAACTATGAAGGTGCATATCACTAATTCCATTCCCCACGCACACCTCACACAATATGACCTGAAGACTATGCTCTAGTCTATCAGCTTCTAGGGTTTGGTTCTCGACAGAAATGTCTCAATCACTGAATTCCTTGCCATTAATATCCATTTTGAATTCATGTCCGGTGGAAACAGTGGGAGAACTAGACTGATCATCAGGAAAGTTACATAGGTTTATGAATTATGAAAACATTTTAAATCTAGAAAAAGTATGACTACTATCTTATGAGCAAAGAATTGCAATTAAAATTATAACACCCATACAATTTTGCATCCTCAAATACCATCATTGAAACCAACACACAATGAGGCTGTGATTGTTATTCTGGATATAGTTATCAGTACATGTGCGTGTGTGCACTTATGAAATGTCACACGTGTGTGCTAGATGCTATCCTTGGCGACGAGCAACAGGCAGAAAACACTTCAGTTACAACACTGAGGCTGGAAATGAGCAGACGATCTTACAAACACAACGAACCTGTCCAGGCTCAGCATTGTCAGTGTTGGTGGACTCCCCAGCAAACTCAACCCGCACATCTCTGGTGGTGCCATCTCTGTCCAGCAGCACCTCAACGTAGAACATGTCGCATGATATGTACACTTCCCACATCGCTGCAGGAGATGACGTGAACTTCAGACTGCAAGAGTTGGCACAACTTTCAGAATTTACAGAAACTAAGGTTGAAGAAGCTTCACACACATCATATAGATGTGACTTCTGTACATGAGTATCTAACAATTCACCTAAAAATATTTCAAAACATTTTACTTATTCATTGATTGTAAAAAATTCCTCATAAAATACATAGCAAAACAAGCTCCTACAGATCAGAATATATATTCCATAGCAAGGCTATTGTTTTATAGTTAAAGCAAAACTTTGGACAACAAAAAATTGATATAAATATACTAAAGAGTAATTTAATTTCACAATTCATCAAAATTTGTTTTCAATACTATAAACCATGAATAGGTAGTTATTTTTCTTATCAGTGAAAAAAGATTTATCAATAATACAATAGTTGAAATGAGTTATGCTCAGGTTTATTTAATATTATAAGCAGCAGGAGACAAACTATGATGAAATTGATGTAACACCCAAACAGAAGAATCACAGGAAGGAAATTATAGAATTCCAACAAAATTACCAAACTAGAAAAAAATATACATTTTCATCTAATGTACATTTTATTTTCTTAGGCTTAACATTAACAATCAGATTAATAAACTCCAGACCATTTTTACTGGAGATGTGCAATAAGCACATGCTGAGCTAAAACAAAGAGCTCACCCCAGCTGTCTGGCGGTGGCTTCCAGCCTCTCAACCATGGCTTCCAGAGAGGTGACAGGAATGTTCTGCTGGAGGTCATCAAGGCAAGAAGAGACGTGTGTCCGATCCGTACTATCCATTAAATGCTGTTTGTTCTGCAAGATCACAGTCTAATGGTCATCACACTTCTGAAGAAAGTGAAGAACTTAATTTTCATTAGAACATTTGAAACAAGAGCAATACTTGAATTGACATGGCCATCCAAGGTGCTAAATTAGATTGTAATCTACAAACAACGAGCGCATATTACACCTTCCCCTGTTCCATTACCACAAACTTTAGGAGCACATAAAACAAGTGATGCTCTGAAACAAGTTTCAGAAATGGAAACTACATAATTTGGGCACCTCATAAGACCTAGCACTACATAAAAGCAAAATTATCCCTTTGTCTCATTGGACATAACAGAGTAGACCAGAAATTTATTCCATTGAGCTCATGATCACCTGAAGAACCCTACAAATATTCATAACACCATATATTGAGAAAAAAAAAACAGATTTGCATTCTTTAGCTATATATTTACTGGGTAGATGGAAGCAATTGTACACATGAGATTTCATTTTTACTTTAATAACTAGCTAGCTAACATTTGTAGAACTCAAAGAAAATATACATTTTATAATTTAGAATTAACACATTGAACAAATTTTTTCTGTTTACAAATATATGTTCTCATGTACACAAAAATAGATACAGTGAAGGACAAAAGTATTCAACCAAAACAGTTTCCTATATTTAATACTTATATGCAAAACCTTTGGAAATTATAGTTCAGGGGCAATTCTCATGTGATGAAATTGAGTGTTCACAGAGTGAGGTGGTATGTGAGCCCACTTTCAGAGCATACTTTATTCAATTTTTAAAGATTTATAAGACATCTCTGATGAACTTTCATCTTCAGAGTACCCAAAAGATGTTCAATAGGATTGAGATCTGGGGATTGGCTTGGCCATGGGAGACCAGTTTGTTCTTCATAAATTATTTGAATGTAAATTTTGCCATGTTTATGTTTGCTATCTTGCTGGATTGTCCATTTGCATTTCTCAAATTAATCCTTTGCACTTGAAATGAGACTTCTCCAATATTTGACAGTACATGGTCACATCAATCTTAAAATGAATAATATGAAATGCACTAGAGCCATGTGTTGCAAAACACCCACAAAGCATTACACTACCACTTCTGTCCTTCACAGTTAGAATGATATTATGGCTACCATAGAACAGTTTTCTGTGTTAGGTTAGGCTATCATACTGTTTTCTGGGTTCTTCACACATTAAAAGCAGAGTTAGGACCAAACAATTCAATTTTAGCTTCTAAAAACCAAATAATAGTTTTTCAAAATTTATGCCCTTTTCTAAGCATTTTTTTGCAAAGCGAAGATAACTTGCAAGTTCCAACATGATTTTTCTGTAGCATGGGAGTTTTACAAGGTTTGAAACATTTGGCTCCATTACTGTGAAGTTCCCTTTTGATAGTTCTTTCTGTCACTTTTGTTCAAGAGCCTTCAAGATCAGCTTGTAATTCTCAGTGAGTCATTAACTTTTTTTAAATCTTTCTCATCAAGAGAAGACAAGACTGAGGGTAAATTTTCCATAGAGCCAGTGACCTTGGTAAGTTGACAGTTGAGTCAAACTTATGAATAATTCAATCAACTGTTGATTATGACACATTACCCTGATTAGGAGGCTTTCCATCCTACATTCCTTAAAAGCAGACAGAACTATTCACTTCCGTAGATATTTTGAGACATTTGATTTTGAGCATGCATCCTATAGATGATTTTATGTTATGATGGTTGATCAGTGACTAACCGTCTAATTCCAAGCTGAACTAAGTTAATTTTTTTCCCCAGGAACATTAAAATATTTTACAAGTAATTCAGATATGATGTGACTTAAAAAAATATATTATGTGAATGTTATTTTACAGAAATTGATATGTTTCTATTATTAAGAAACACCCAGCAAACGTGACTGAAATATCTCTATCAGATTTACAAACAATGAAGGCTGAGAATCAAGTAATACAAATTTACACCAAAGTTTTGCAATAACTTATCTTTAGCTAAGTAATAAATTCAAATATTTAGAATATAATTCCACACACAACCTGATTACTAATATTTGAATTTAATAATATGTTCAACTATTGCCTATATTTTGCAAGTCTAATAAAACCAATTAATTCAAAGCTAAGCAACAACATAAGCAGTCAGTTGCAAAACCAGTACTCACAAGAATGAACTGTCGCATGCTTTTTGTAGCATCAAGAAGGGGACGCAGCGGCAAAGAAGAGGCTTTTGTGCGGAGCCTCTCCATGAGCATTTCATGCTGCCAGTTGTTGCTCTCATCATTGCTGCTGCTGGACTTGGTGGAGCCAGGGTATGGAGTCACAGAGGAAGAGCTGTCAACAAGAGCAGCAGCAGCTGCAGCACTGGTGACATTACTACTGAGGGTTGTAGACAAAGCAGGTGCCTTCATTGCTGCACCTTAGGTAATGTTTAAATTTTAATATGAAAATTGAGCAAAAAAGACAAACTAAATACAACATAAATCATAAAGAGGTATTTTCAATGAGCTAAACCTGAAAAATGAAACAATTTGTTGTGAGTTAATTTTGTTGTTTGATGGTATGGTACTCAGATAGTGACCATACAATAGACCGCTCAATTCAGGCTTGTTGCCATATGTTACCCTTCTATAGCTAAAAGATAAGTTTAACAATGATATGCAAAAATATACACAAATTTTTCTCACAGAAAAAAAGTTTATCAACCATGAAAAGAAGTTACAATGAACTGCCACTACAGTTCATTTTATTATTTAGAAAAAGTTAGCTATCATGAGCTATCAATGGTCATTCTTCTTTTGGAAAAACATTAAAAAACTAACTGGCTTCAATGAAGGTGTCCATTTATCCTTCTTGCTCCTGTAAATAAAAAATGACTTGAAAAAACATAATAAAATTGCATACAAGTACTTAAGATACATGAAATTAGGCTTAGCTAAAAATTTATCTGTTGAGATCGTAACCTATCAAAAATGACATTAGAATTTTGGAAAAGATATTACTTGAGCTATTTAAAGTAACTGGAATTATTACAGAACCCAAAGATGATGAAAAACAAGTGTGGAAGCACACTTAGAGAACTTGTATTACTTAAATCTGTATTTTCTTGTCAAATAAAATATTCTAACAATGAAAAAAAGATCTTGATGCCTAATGCACAAGTTATGCTATGTACATCAGCCTAAAAATTTATTGAGATATAGTATTCCAATATGAGCTCAGTGCTTATTGGAACAATGTTATACTGACTATACAAAACTGAGAACTGCTGCATACACAGCCCAATGTTACACTGTACAAAATGGACAACTGCTGCACACACAGCCCAATGTTACACTGTACAAAATGGACAACTGCTGCACACACAGCCCAATGTTACACTGTACAAAATGGACAACTGCTGCACACACAGCCCAATGTTACACTGTACAAAATGGACAACTGCTGCACACACAGCCCAATGTTACACTGTACAAAATGGACAACTGCTGCACACACAGCCCAATGTTACACTGTACAAAATGGACAACTGCTGCACACACAGCCCAATGTTACACTGTACAAAACTGACAACTGCTGCACACAGCCTATCACACAAGGGAAATTTTTTCATGTGGTAAGAAAGATAAATGCATCAATATGTTACAATAGAACTGAACATTTATTTCAACTAATTGAACACTGATTATCAATAACAATGGTACTATTTATTAGCTTCAAAATTTTTATAGATGTATCTAAATGTTTTGAAAAATAAAGCAAGCCATTTTAAATAAATCAATTGAAATATTTCTCAGGAACTAGCCAGAGTAATTTGGCAAAATATAAAAAAAGACTTTACTCATAAGCCATTCATACAAGCCTTGATCCACACACTTAGTAAGTATCCCTGAAAGTAAATTTTAGAAGCTTAAATACTTTATACATAAAGAGACCTTTAAACTTTAATTAACCTTCAAACAATTAAACAGCAAGCCAATTCATTTAATTAATTAAAAGGCCTACACACTTGACTAGCAAGGTTGGTTAACATTTACTTCTCTGCAGCCAACAGCACAGAGTGCCATTTTCCTGTTACAACCTTTATCTTAGTGCCATTAGATAGGAATTTTTTCTAAGAGGCAAAAATATTTTTTTAAAAAGGCTTATGACAAAGAAAAATTGTAAAAATTATTCTATATTGTACAACATGTATCCCACTACTGTCCTTCTACTCAGTTAAGTTAGGATTATATCAAAATAATGTTAAGATTAAGATAGATTTGGTTAGGATATTTTTGTTTTGATAATTTCATACAATGTAAAGTGATAAAGCCAATAGTCAGATGTCTTGAAATGTGGCTCAAATTTTAGCATAGTTTGAGTTGCAATGTTTCACTAGTATGTTAATGGTTCAAGTATGTTTTAATAACTTTTTCTCAATTTCAAAACCTTTTGAAAATTGGTTTCTATCACTCAGAATGATAATCCTTATTCAATGACTTCAAAATAAAGACTGTACAAATTGGATCTTCTGTGCAGTTGATTGCTGTGTTATAAGTAAAGGTTAACCATCAAATATCTTAATTTATAAGTAAAGGTTAACCATCAAATATCTTAATTTACACAATCAACAAGCATAAAAGTAAATAGCTATACAGACCATTAAAAACAAGCCATCACCAGTTGAAGTAGGCCTAAACAATTTTCTTGTAAGCCTAACATCTTAATAAGCAGGTCAACTTCCAATCTAAGAATATATAGAGCAACTAGTAAATGCTTTATACAGATTTTCCAGAAAATAACTTCTATGGTATGAACATTAAAAATAGTAAGATACTAAAGATAACGTGCAGAATGAATATAATATATGAATAATACACTTAGAATTTACTGCAGACTTTCCCTTGTCACTGAAATGACTGTAATAATTTCAAGGTAAGGATAGCTATTCTTTATAATAATGGTATTAGTCACCTTTTTTTGCTGCGGTTCAACAATTTTCAATAATACATCATAAAACTTTACTGGAAAATACAAGTAGTAAATTTTATCTCAAGTACCAATTAGCATAATAGTTATGTATATTGTAATAATTTACTTGACGCTTAATACAACAGGAATAAATATTTTGTCAGAATTGAAAACATTCTTTTAAAATATTAGACTTGATAGCTTTAGAGCAGTCTTCAGTATTTTCTACGAATCACGCTGATGACCTGACCAATATATAGCAATAAATCACAAAAAAATGAAAAAACTACTAGGGTGACTAAACAATACTTTCAAAATCCATTGGAAGTTACAACTTAAAGTCATAACACGTACAATATTATAAGAAATAAAAACTTCCACAACTACCTAACACCGTGCTCTCTCCTTGGAAGCCATTTTCGTCTGTTTACAGGTTCCGTCCGAACTTGTTAATCATGACTTCGACTTGAAAATAACAATAAGATAATAATATATATATGTACATGAAATAAAGTATCAACGACAAGAATAAATAAAATAAGGTTTTTTCTTTGAATCAATGGTTATGTATTTGAGTTACATAATGGTTGTTGTGAAAATGTATTTAATTTCATTTGTAACGAAATTATTTTTAACAATCGGCAAACTTCAATATGTTACCATAAATATATGTTTAGAAGCATAAAAAAGAATTCTCAACGTATAAAATGACTTTAAAAATTAAATATTTGGTTTTCAAAAACACTCAGAAGTAAATTCGTTCATCTATTATAGCTTTGCTGTCAGATGTTTGCGGAACTTATCGTGTGAGTAACGTTTAAGGTGTGTTTACCAAGTTCCATTTAAGTTTAGTTCGCTCTAAGGAAGAGAGGGCTTTGCTGAAAAACAGTTCTGCTGTTCACAATTCCTTGGGCAATTTTAGGAAGTGTATACATATTCGTACACCTATAACTGCATATTCATCTGAGTACCGTGGTAAGTCAATAGTGTAGTACCTCTTGGTTTTTAACTCTTCCATAAGTTAGTTTGAATATTTATCCTTTGTGTTTTTGGTATCGAGACATATTATTGTGCAATGGATATTTGGTATTGTTTTTCTGTGACAAAAGTAATCTTTTTTGCTCAAAAAGTGATCATTTATATTTAGTGTACATTGAATGAGCTGTTTATGAACTTTGTTAGAATCATTTTGACTAAGTAGTAACTCTATGAAATACTAGAGTTTAACGAAGATTCATTTGAGGTTTGCGTCAATTACTGCTCATTTAAAACTGCTAGAGGTTGATCTTTACTTAGAGATGCTATCTTGTACAGTGCGTTCTATTCATTGTATAGCCTTCATTCTTATATAATTGGCTAGCCTTTTTCTTTTTAAGTTGCAGAAGTATTTTTCTAAAGGTAAAAAAATAGGAAAATAGTAAAAAGTGAATTGATATTTTACACCATATCTTATGCAGTTTAGTTTTCTCCCAGTTGCCTCAAGGTTAGGTTTGTTTTTAATAATTTGACATGAGAAAATGTTGAATCATAATCAATGAGACTCAGCTTGTAAACATGTGGTTCTAATTTTTGAAAACATGCAGATTATGTTAGTTTTGTATGTGCACACTTTGAATTTACTTTGACATACTTATTTTATGCTTTGAAACCTTACATTTATTAGTTTCTGCAACTTGGAGAAATAATTATTTCCAATGATACCAACATGAATAGTATGATGAACAAAACCTGCTGTACACAATGCTGGTATAACATAAATATTAACCTTAATGAAAATTACATAGCTGTGAATTATGTTAATTTTGAATGTAGTATGTAAATTCATAAAAGCTTCATGAATTTCTTAATATGCCTTTTCACCAGCAACAGAACAGTTTAACAACCTGTGTTCTTTGAAAATCATTTGCATGCTGATATAGGACCCTTTAGGTTTTTAAGTTATTCACTTTATTCTATTCCAAGGATATTTCTCAATGCATTTCAATTTTCTCTGGATTTACATCATGATAATTGTTTCTATCATTTTTAGTGTAGTATTAGTAATATAATTTTAAGTGATATAAACAGAAGTATTTACAGTATTTTGAGAAGCTTTTAGATATATATTGCACAATTGTTTTAATATTTAAAATTTATTTTTCCATATCATTGTTTTGGAAGTGCCTGTGTTGCAGATTTGGCATCAAATGTGTTTTTCAACAAAGTTACATATGCACACTGCTAAGTTGTGTTATGTTGTTTTGTAAATAATTGATTTTAGAGAGAATTTTGCGCATCCACAGTATTTTCCATAGTGTAATTTTAGAAATTAGCTGCAGAATATTGACCTTGGGCTCATTTTTCTAAAGGCTGGACCTCACATTTAAGACTTCATAACTTCAGTGCAAAGATTCATTATATTGGTGACTGAGAGGGTGCTATGATAGATGCAGTTTTTTTGTCTTTGTACAAAGATTGTGACAAAAGAGAAAATTTTCATTGAGTATATTCAGTAGTAGCATATTTTGAAATAATACTTATTTTCAAAATAACTCAACTTGCTAAATTCTTCACTTGCTTAATTTGATTTCTATGCCTCATGCTGTTTACAGTGCCTGAGTGATGAGCAACTAATTTGGTCATTAGGGTGTCACTTTGCAGAGTGTGGGAAATTCTCCCCCATTGAAATTGGTCAAAAGTATTCATTTCCCTTGAAAAATATTTGGAACCACTTAAGAGAAGCGCTTTCTTTTCATAATTGCATGCATGTTCTGTACCTCAAAGGATCCTTAGCAGGAACAACTTATAAAATGGGGAAGTCTTGCTTTTTTTCTGAATTTTTTTTTGAGCATTTTAATGAATAAGTTTGAATATTTACTTAGCCAAATATCTGGCAAAATGTTGAACTTTATTGTTCAAATTTTACATTTGAGAAATTCTATGTATTTTGGGTACCCTAGTTCAGTATGCAGTGTGAGCCACTTGTCTGGGGCATAGGATAGGCAATAGGGATAAGTTAGTTAGGATTGTTTACCGTATGCTACAGGGACAAGCACCGCTAGAAAACATTGTTAGGTTACTTCAGCTTTTACCAGGCCTTTGGAACTTCTATCTTTTGTGCCCACTTTGCTTCTTTCCATTTTCATGCCTTCTTTGCTGATGAGTCTTTATCTTTTCTTCCTCTTTCTACTTGACTGTTTCTATCCACAGGGGAACTTCTGTGGGGACACATCTTGTACATAGATTCTCTATTCTCCATACCTAATAGCCCCTTCTCTTTTGGTGCGAACTAGTCTGAGTTACAAAAGCACCGTTATCCTTGCAACTACGACTACTCGGGGTGTAATGAGGAGCCCTGCATGATGGTACCATTCTCATTCCCATGGCTAAATGAAATTTTCAAATCTTTTGTATTTCATTTCATTGAAATCCTTCATGCATTTTTATAGATGCAAATGTCACTGTCCCACTTTCTCAACTACACTACTGGATGCTTCTGCAGACATTGAACATTTTGCAATTCTGCAAGCAAAATGACATTTTTAATGTATCCATATTTTTATTTATAAAATTTTGGAAGCTGAAACTGTAACTACTGTGATTGTGTTTACACAATTTTCCTCTAGAATAACAATACTGTATGTATTTATAACTTGAAAATTTATTTGGAAGTAGTGAAAGTTAATTGTGAACCTTGTCACCTATAAATCTATACTATACCCAGATTTTACCCATAGTTAGGCCCAAAGTCCACTGCAGAAGCTTCCACAAAAGCTGGGCTGAATGCAGTTTGACGAGGTGACTTTTAATTGGCAAAATTTATGAAGTATTCAATGTGTGATACATCAGCAAATTTCTAAGTGCCTGCCACTTGAGCTGCTGTGAAATTTGAAGTTTTTGTAAATGACCGAAGTTATGTTATGATGGTATGCAAAGAACTGTTTTAGTGTAAAAACTGATGTTAAACATTAACTGATATTTGTTTATAGAGGTTAAGGAGTTAGGTCAAATACTTTCTTTGAGTGCTTCTCTCTGGCTTGAGTTCAGTGTGATCGCTTTACCTAGTGCTTGTGAAGTCATTTTATGTCTTAAGAGTTCCTGCATAAAGTTTTATGGCGTCTGCGTGTGACGTGATTACGTCACACGATTACGTGTGGTATTACGTGAGAGCTGCTCACAGCGTGAGGATTGCCTCTGTTTTGATCTCATGTGCGAGTTTGTGTCGGTCCAAGTGGGACTCCCGGGACATGCCAGGAAGAGAAGCACTTCGGTACTCGCGCTGCACGACCTCATGTGGAGCAAGTTTGAGGTCTTGTTCGTAGAAGTTACTTGAGAAGTGTTGCCGGGCTCACCTACTCTACGTGAACAACGATTATAATCCTATTCCCACTGCTCTACGACCGTTGAAGTAACTGCATGGGAAGTTCTTGATCTCACCACTACCGTGTTTTAATCGGTCATGTAAACCCTTGCGATCAACCCCCCTTTTTTATTGAAGAGCTCGGCCTTTCCAGTTGTGCCACACGTGGTTAGCGTTGCAGGAAGGAGCTCATGTCGAGAGAGCATGTGCACATGTGCGTTGGAGCGTGCCAAAGCTGTTCAGCCTTACGACACCAGCAAATTGCTTCCCATTGCCGAGCACTTGCCCGCCGCAGAACAATGGGCCGTCATCAGGAGCGACTGCAGCCGCGCTGGGGTCCCATCTCAGCCTTGCACAAGATCCTCCCGTCGAGCTGGGCCCCGTCATGTCATGCTTAGGTGCCGTGTGGCTGCTGGCTTTCGTGTAGGATTGTTGGGACTGTTCTTACAGCCTTGTTTCTTTTATGTGCATCTTCGTTTTTGGTTTTTGCGTGAATTTCGAGTCCAATTTAATATGACTGTATATGCGTGTTAAAGCCTCCTGTACTCGTGTATGCTTCCAGTATTTTAAAATAAAGCAATATGAAAACGAGTGCACATCTCGTTTACGCAAATAGCTGGGTCGTCGCGACTGGCAGAGCTGAGTTTTGTTCCAAATGTTGATTGTCATGTCCCAGACGTTATTGCCCCAGACGTTATTGCCCCTGACGTTATTGCCCCTGACGTTATTGCCCCAGACGTTATTGCCCCTGACGTTATTGCCCCAGACGTTATTGCCCCAGACGTTATTGCCCCAGACGTTATTGGCCCTGACGTCATTGCCCCAGACGTTATTGGCCTTGACGTCATTGCCCCAGACGTTATTGCCCCTGCCTTTATTGCGGCTGCGTCGGAGGCCGCAGCGTCATCCTGAGCCGCTATAGCAGCACTGGGTCGAGGTCACCCACGAAAGAGAATCAATTTTAGGGCGAGCGAAGACACAGAAAGTGAGTCTAGTGGACCCAGTTTTGCTTTCCAGTGTACAGCTCACCGTAAGTCCTTTGCTGAGACTTGAGATCAGTGTTACTTCTCACTTCTCGTTACTTCTCATTTCTTGTTACTTCTCACTTCTCGTTACTTCTCACTTCTCGTTACTTCTCACTTCTTGTTACTTCTCACTTCTTGTTACTTCTCACTTAATCTCGTTTCTTCCGACAGGTGGAGGTATTTCACGTAGTCTGCATAAGCGTTTTCGAATTTAGTATGGGACCATATTGTAAAATGTGGGTAAGTTCGCCTCTCCTTAGCACGCTCAATGTAAATTCGTTGATAATCTCAGGAAAAATAGACCAGGAAGTATAGTTTACCGTCCTTGAATTAATACGAAGATTCTCCATAGTGCAATAAAATGCGCACTGGCTCCCTAACTGTAGTGTAACCTTTGCGTACTGAAGAATTAAGTAAGATATCACTCTTGAGCCGCGCTGAGGAATTGACAGTGCTTGAGGTACCATTTTATGTGGTACCATCGTCCGGTAACGATACCTTACGCAAGCAGTAGAATTACGTAGCAGAGCGTGAACCAGAGACCTAATTTAGCGGATGCATACGCGGACTCGCGTGACCAAAGTGTGTGGAGTTGCGGCGCGAGTTCATGGGTGGTGGTTGCCTCCGCAGCGGGGAGAAAGAAGCTCTATGGAGGTGATCCAGAGTGGCGGCGAAGGTCAAGTGTAGAGCGATGAATCTGTGTCAACATGTCCTCGTCTTGTATTGTTCGGGGGTGTTTCGTGCCGCTACTCACGCATTGTATAGTTGGGAAGCGCATTTTGCAACTCGAACTGCCGCGTTGCGATTGTGGAACAGCGTTTCTTAGGGCGAGGTGACGATTGCCTCTACCAATTATTTCGCAATGCCGCTGCAAGTGCGGTGCGCGGGAGGGTCCGTTTCACTGCCTCTGAATAACCATTGCAATTGGTACACGTGTCCAACTGCAGCAGTTCACACATCGAGTTCTGTGGTGTGCGATGATTGCCCTTGTTATTGCGTTCCATCTCCGTTGAAGTTTCTCATCTTGCGCCAATACCTTGAAGTGGTCTTGGGATTCGTCTTTGTGTGCGATGGTAATATTTCGCTATTACCTTGACGTTCATTTTTCGACCTGGTATAATTATGTAGATGCTTGACTCGGTATCGTGTTCTCAATATTTATTAAAATGAAATCATAGGAGGGGACGAGTTCACAAAGCTATAACCCCGCACCCTAGATTTAATACTGACGTGACGTCAATGAGGGCATCACATTCCGTTGTTTTGTTTTGTTCAAGGAGAGACGGTCTCTGATGGTTTTTATTCACGATGCACATAAATTATGACTTCAATTCCAATGGACAGTTTTACGTTTCCATCACGTCCTCTTTTTGCAAATCTCGTATAGCTTTCACCTGAATATTTCTGCCCAGCGTCCATTGTGTGCCTGCGCAGAACCTGACCAGTGATCAAATGTGCTAACTCAATTTCAATAGCGTATTTCAGAGATTTCCTCTCATCACTGAACATGGGTTCTGAACGTTGGAAGTTCGGTTTTATGGAAGTACTAGACGACACGTGACCCGTTGGGTCAAATAAAATTCAATCAAAAATATCAAAGCGTATCCAGAAATATATCCTGTGCAGTTAAGTCGGTATTCACAATACAGGATTAAGCGAAGAGTATAAATTTCGAATATCTCAGAGCCGACAGAGAAACGTGTGCACGGTTTCAAGCAAACATGCAAGACGACCAGAGTTTTAGTATTATATAGATAGCTATGCGCTTGGACCAGTGTTCGAGTCAGCAGTGGGTGTACGGGCGTGCTGCTGCGGAGTATGATGGTCTGCGTGCTCCTGTGCAGCATTCTCTGTGTGGAGGCAGCCCACGTGGTGTGCGTCCCAGCTTCTCTCGCTGCGCTCTGAAATACCTGTTAGGTTGCCTCACCTCTAGATAGGCCATCGGGATTTCTTGTTTCGTGCCCACTTTGCTGCTTTTCATTTTTATGCCTTCTTCGCTGATAATTCTTGATCTTTTCTTCTGCTGTCATCTTAACTTGCTGTTTTTATGTGCACGGAATCCTGTGTGGGAACACACCTGTGCACAGGTTCCGCGTTTCTTAGTTTCTGCTGAATGGTCTCTTTTTTTCGCTCTCGTGAGATCGTTTTTGATGGGGACCCTGCGCACTGGGGACGGAGACCATAGGTCACCCTGCCATCTTCACCCACGGGTCTCGGCCTTGTAGTCTGGTGCAAGAGTTGGACGACTCGCTGGGGCCGCGCTGGGTGGTGTCGTCCTCATCTGGCCGCGTCCTTCATGCATTGTAGACGCGCTGCCCTGTGGGTCGTGCTGGTCCTGTGGCGCACGAGGCGCGCTGATGATGCACGGCGTGCGTCGCCTTGTAATGTACTGACGGTGTTCTTTGAATCTTGATTCGTTGCTTCTTCAATGTGGCGTGCATCAGTGACCTCAAGTCCTCGAGTTTCAGCCGCACAAGGTCGTGCACGACACGGGATCTTTTCACCGCTGTTCTTCTCCCATTATTGCTGTTGTTGAACTTCATGCTGAGATAACTTCTGCACTCCATATCTCGGTATAAGAAGTGCGTATGATGTGTTGTATTGAGGGCATGATTCAGTTTTATATCATTTCGAGCCCTTCAAACTGTGACACATAACGGTAAACTTGCTTCTTACTTCCGTGGTGGTCGCAGAACATCTCGGCCGGTACGTTCGAGCACGATTGCGAGCAAAGTATTCTGTGAGGAGCAAAGCTTCCTTGTGACGGGGCTCTGATTTTCTCTTATTGACGTCGACTGAAGGCTTCGTGATCCAGTGCACGAAGCTTGCACTTGGAGATTTTTGTTGCCTTCTTGTGGGGATGAAGTTCACGCGGCATCCAGCTTCCCAAATCGCCATGGCTAGAGAGGCCGCAGCGCGGAACTGAGGCGCAGCTCGTGGCCGACGGGAGGCGGCTCGGGTCGTTGCAGGGGGACCAGAGGGACGGAGTCCCTGGGCGCCTCTTGGCAGGGAGGGGCGGCGAGGTGGTGGTCGCAGGGGGTCCTCATCACTGCTGCTGCACTGCGTGCCGTGCCTCTCCTGGCAGTACCGTGTGGGGTCGCCGCTCTGGTTGCCGTTTGAATTCTCGAGGGGCCATGCTTGTTTGAAGCGTTTGAGCTGTGACGGTTTGGTCTGAAAATTTATCATTCTTTAAAAATTATTTGCGTGTTTTTTGTATGAGAAAATCATTTTCGCTAGTGAAAGAGAACCGTGCATGGACCCTAAAGATTACGCATAGAAGACTTGCTACATCATTCGTGTAGCTGCGAGTACTACCAACGTGTTAGCGTTATTGTGCGTGATCACCAAAAGACCGATAGCTTCATTGATTAAAAACCGAATTTGGATAATTTTAGCTCCGTCTACGCACAGGCCCCCACCGCAAGGGTGAGGAGGAAGACTGTCATGAACAGCAACAAAGAG
>VOMN01131056.1:0-11058 GCA_014899125.1 Orchestia grillus | reverse complement strand
CATAATATAACGTAACATAATTTAATATATATATTTGCATATATATACGCTTTTAAAAATCATTTTACATACTTTTTTTGAGAAATCACCGTCTTTAAAACACCACCATCTGTAGGCCATCTCTGGGTCTTATATTTTCCAGTTTAACTAGAAAGCTTGGCTGAGGACAACAGGTAACGTGATAAAACTATTCAAATGAACTGCCAGTTCACCGCCCGACTCCTTCCCAGGTCACTCGAGTGCACTGTACCCTCAACGAAATAGATGTTCAACGCAAATTTAATTGACTCAAAACTTCGGACATAAGCAAAAACGATTAGGGAGCTGTTGACCCAAAATACGCACTGCAGCAGCTCCGGCCCTTCTTGGGAAGAAATTCGGGCATTTGAGTTCTTTTCCTACAATTTCCGTGGTATTGGAGGCAGCGAGGTGTTGGAATCATTCGTAGGTCCGAGTCAACCCAGCGTCTGCCAAGGTATTCTGCGCAATGTGTAAGTATTCTGCGCTATGTGTAGGTATTCTGCGCTGTGTGTAGGCAATCTGCACTATGTGTAAGTATTCTGCGCTATGTGTAGGTATTCTGCGCTATGTAGGTATTCTGCGCTATGTGTAGGACTCACATGTTGAACTGGAAGGTGTAAATTTTTAAGGAGATGAGGGCGATGGTACTGGAAAGCCTTCCTCACTCTTTGAGCGCTAAAATTCTCAGCGGAATTTCAGATGAGAGACGCGTTAACTCTACACATCAGTATCAACGAGGACTCTGCTGTCAAATTGGTCTAAGCCTGGCAGAGAGGCTGCTTCAGAGATGAAAGATTTGCACATCGTACTTTAGAGATTCATTGGTTAACGTTTGTCATGGCTAAACAGCTTGCGGTGTAACTAAACTGAGGCCACTTTCCAAGGGAACGCATTGACCAGGAAACGAATAGACGGTTCCACTTGATAATTAATAGGACAATTAATTCATTGGTAGTCAGTCAAACTACAACCGGTTAATGAGGCTGCCAATTAAGTGAAATATTTCATGAATTCTCATTTGCTCTCAAGGAGAAAACACGCTCTTTTACATTTTGTATATTATTATAATTATAATTATTAGTTGTATAAACTTTTATGTATATAGATCACTATTAGTAGTATAGTTTATCATTGCTCCTGCATACTGACTTATAATTTCATGTATTTTACTGTATTATCTTCATATTAAAAATTTTCATGAAATTATCAAATAAAATCTTGTATTTTCCAGTACAAACAGTACGTCTTATTTCCGAAGCTACCTACTTTACTGTCTAATTAAATCTTATTAAATTCATCATCACTGTTTCATTAAATTTAACATAAATCCAACATTACCATCTCGTGAAATCAACCATAAATCCAACACTACTGTCTCGTTAAATCCGATATTAATCCAGTATAAATCGACACTACTGTCTCACTAAATCCAACATTTGCCAAACTCAATCCGCATTTGTATAAGAGAAACCCTTGAGCACTTGGCTGCCTCATACCTAGAATAATTGTAAATGTATACAGAACGATCCAAAACAATGTACCCGCTGTTTCCAATTCAATAATTTCGAAACAAAAGAACTTCGACTAACTAATCTCATGCATTAAATTAGCCGCTGGTAACGAGCACTTGCTGGTAGTTTCAGTGCTAAAGGGTATATTTCTTCGAAATCATTGAATTTCAAAGAGTTTGTACATTTTTCCTTAAGCTCCCCAATGTACGCACAGCCACGGTAACGTCATACAAGTACGACCTTCCTGCACCTGAAGACCTCATCCCTTATTCTGTCGGACACGTGCTGAGTAAAATACCCAGGCACTCTTCCCGTAATGTTGAAGTATTTCTCCTACTGCTAAAGAAATATTTCCTGTGTGCAAAAGTCCTCCACTGAAGCGGAGGGGACTTAATTCCCTTTCCGTTTTTTGCACGAGAAAATTAAATTTTCTCATGAATATCACGGGATGGATTTTCTTTTCCCAAGATTTCTTTTCTCAAGAAGATCACTGAATGATAATTGAAAAACTCATCAAAAGACTGCCTGAATATGCAGAAATACGTTCACGGAAACCTGTTCCGCTCACTCTGAACTACCGCGGTTGAAAAGCTCAAGAGTTGATGTGGTTTCCCGCGCTAAATTTAAAGTTCAGAATGTATATTAAATTAAAAATAGCAGTCGAAGTATTAAAAAAATTGAACTTCACGGTTATCAACTAGAATTGAACAGAATTTTGTTTAGCTTTTGAAAGATATATGATGTCCGAACCTGAATAGCTAGGAAATTTTTAGTTGGAAATTGAATGTAAAGAATAATATGCGCCCGAAAATTGCAACCATTTTTAAGGAAGCATCTTCAATGCACAAGTATGAAAACAAATTTATTTTCTCGAAAAATTGTGAAGTTTACTTGAGATGGATTCGGTGACACCGTGAAACTCCAAACGCAAATGGCAGCTTAAAGCACAATCTTTCAAAAATAATTTTTTTCCTACGGTCATTTCATGTTAACGTATTCAACAAATTTGTATAATAATTTAAGTATTTGTGACTATCATTCGCAGTGGGTGATCAGCCAGCAAGTAAAAATCACAATTTTTTAGTTTTAATATGAATTGAACATTTGGTTCTAGGATTGTGTTCGTTGCAACTGATGAACTGATCATCACCATATCACGTAAGTCACATATTTCAAATGAACTTCGTTCGTTCGTTCTTTCTTTCTTTCTCCTTCTATTTTTAAAAAATACCGTGTGACATGGCAGAATTATTTCGTGAACTTTCTGGAACGTTGCTTCAATTCTCGTTCTACTGCTTTCCTCGTCACAATAAAATCTCCCATGAATGACTTTTAATCACATGCTTATGAAAACTAACGCTCCAAAATAACGTAATAATAAGAACGTCATTTCTTATAATGGTTGTAAGCAATTGCGAATAATTTTAGAGTGATGTATAATGCGACAATCTCCAGGACAGAATACCAGAAGGGAAATTAAAACTGTAAATACGCTGGCGTCAAAAAAAAACAGTAAAAAGATGCAAAAAGGGTACAAAAATTACAATTTGGAGAGTGTGGATTAGGTTCTATTCACACATGACGGCGAGAACTTGCAAAGCCGTTGCATCTACGATAAAAACCAGGATGCGATGTCCGTAAATTCTGCCTGTTGAAGTTATTCCACGTTTTTTGGGCCTCGGGAATTTGAAGTGACGTGACAGGACAAGCATTTGCATGGAAGCGAGCCTTCCTTCCGTTGTCGCGGGCCGCTGCGAGGGACGATTTTTCCGACGGGCTCTGCCGAATTAGGCGAGCTTTTTAGAATGCACATTGAAATTTTGTGAGACGATTCAAGAATTTCTCGCGTCTCTCTTCGTTTCGTGAGACTAAGTGTGTGCCCGTTACGTGCAGAGTGCAGATTGAAATTGTGTGCCGCGTGAGAAGGTGCATTGGGTTGTCTAAGACACTCAGGGACCTGAAATTATTCATTCCTGTACTCTTGCCTTTATCCTATTTTCGATTGTATCGTTTACCCAATGTACGATCTCTCACGTGTTCAACATAGCGATAGATTCAGCGTTTCTACACATATGAATGTCCAATTGTATGACAAATTGTGCTCTTGCGCGTAAATTTATTATTATCAATAATATTATTATAATCACTATTAGGAAATACAACTTGTGGGCTACCCCTGAGGAGGCGTCCGCTCGTAGCTCCTGAAATGCAAAGATTTTCCAGGTGTCACAAGTTGATGCATTTCGATTTCCGTAATGATTTTAGTCAGTCATTAAAGTACCATTTAAAATGTATATGTATTGGATCTTTGTGATAAATAACTTCCGATCACGCCACAGTTACGTCACGATCGTCACAAGCACGACACAATAACGTCACAACCGAGTCACAATCATACCACGGTCTGGTCACAATCGCGTCATTTTCAATTCTCAATCACGTCACAGAAATTGTTTACGCCACGTAAATAATTTTTTCCTCCCAAGTATTTCATCAATTATTTCACTAGAGTGTCGATGGTGCGGCGGAAAAGTTAGGCTGAGTTAGTACACTGGTGAAACATGTACTCTTGTTAGTACACTGGCGAAACATGTACTCATGTTAGTACACTGACGAAACATGTACTCATGTTAGTACACTGGTGAAACATGTACTCACACATGCAAACATGTACTCACACATGCAAATATATACTTACACATGCAAACATGTACTCACACATGCAAACATGTACTTACACATGCAAACATGTACTCACACATGCAAACATGTACTCACNACATGCACAATGCGCCTCGATGTTGGGCACGCGGGGTTATTTGAACATCATTCCTCTGCATCAAACTCATTTCAGAGAGCTCAGTTCTGTCAAAAGAGGACCCAAATGGGGACAACAACCCAAAAAAACGACCCGTGCTTCCCGATATATATGATTCTTTCATTTTACGGGCCCATCGAAAAAAAGAAAGTGGAGGCGAATCTTAAAGATGCTCCACTTTCGTAACCCCAACAACATTTAAGTCAGCCCTGTAACAGCGAAGTTCTAATCTGTGTCTCGGAAGTTTTTCTTGGGAAAACTTCCTGAGAGATGACTTTTGAGAAACGACGTCTAGATTCGGCTTCGAGAACTGCTGTAGATCTTGGCTGAGATTAGAAAAAAGATCTGAAGTTCGAACTTAGAATTTAGACGGTCGTGGGATTAATTTATAATTGAACACAAAGTTACTACATCAATAAACTATCATTGAACTTTTCCTCCAGTAATCTCGAAAGCTGTTATTACTCGTCATTTTTGCATTTTTGATTGTCGAAAAAAACGCTGATAGCCAAAATTCTACGCCTAAAAACGTACTGTCGATTGAACCTCATCTAGCCCAGAGGACTTGAATAAATTGGCTTAGTGAGTTTTCGCATTATCTAAAAAATTCCAAAATTTCCATTAACATGACAAAATTGGAATGGAGAAAACACCTTAACGTTAAAAGATTATCCGGCTTCCTAGTCTGAATTTTAGCTAAAAACTGTCGATTTTATCGGTCACCAGGTAATTCAACGGAGACAGAACATTTTTCTTAAGTAAACGTTAGCGTGACGGTGAAGTTAAAAGGAAATAGAGCGGATACGGAAAGTTAAACGGATATGGAAAAGAAATAAAAATTTAGACGGGCATGCAACAAAAATGGAAAGTTAGGCAGGAATCGAACATCAATGGAAAGTTAACGAAAGTGGAGCAGAAATCCAAAGTTAAACGAAAATGCAGCACAACTGGAAAGTTAGGCGGATATAGAGCAGAAATAGAAAGTTTGACGGCATTGGATTAAAAGTTTCAAGTTAAATGGAAGAGGAGCATGAATGAAAGCAAGACGAAAATGAAGAAGAAATGGAAAGTTAGATGGAAATGGAGCAGATATGGGAAATTAGACGGAAATGGAGAATAAATGAAAAGTCAGACGGAAATGGAGAGGAAATGGAAAGTCAGACCGAAATGGAAAAGAAATAGAAAATTAGACGGAAATGAAGCAAAAATGGAATGTTAGACGGAAATGGACCGTAAACGGAAATTTAGACTGAAATGGAGCGGAAATAGAAATTTAAACGGAAATGGAGCAGAGTTGAGCACAATTATTGGGAAATTGGGGAAATCGGGATAAGAGTCACCTGAGCCCCATTACCCCGTACATTGAGGAATGCGGCATTAATTTGAAAAACTTAATAAATCTTAGTAACAAAATTACTTTCTCGCACGTAATTTGTATCGTAATTTAATGAGGCTTGTGCTCTCACAGAGTGGACGGAATCAATACACTCATGATCTGCATTAAAAATGACTCCATAGACTAATGCAAATGCCTAAAAGAGAAGAGAAGCCTGCCCGTTTCCCCCGCACCGGCACTGAAATTTTATCGAGTTGCAATGGAGTTCACAGCGATTGCTAAGCGAGGCAAAGCCACGTCACGCACTGCAGTCAAAGTCACGTCTCGTATGGCGGTGAAAATCACGTCACGTATGGCAGTCAAAGTCACGTGACTCACTCCAGCCAAAGTCACGTCAAAGTCACATGACTGTATATTGTTTCATCAATATGTCACGAAAATACTCCTTCTATAAAAGCCTCGTCATTTGTTGATCCTACGCTTCGTGCTGTTATTTGTGATGAGGAAATTATTTTGGTATTTCTAAGGCTGAATCTGATAATTTCGATACGTAACGTTAACCTATTTCCAGCCTGTATATATCTGTAACAAACCTTCCTGTATATATCAGTAACAAACCTGCCTGTATATATCTGTAACAAACCTGCCTGTATACGTACATCTGTAACAAACTCAAATCGAACTTTCACTTTCACAACATGATGGTTCCCTTGCTCTGCTGAATTATTATATAATTTAGCATTCAAGGATGGAAGAACTCCCATGGATGTGTGTTCGTGTTGTTGTTTCACGTTGTATTAATTGCACCTCATGCCAAGGGCTGCCAGACAACAGTGAAGCACAAAGTACACCGCACGACTCTCGAAGGCACACGCCGGAGATCTGAGCATCTCGATTGATGGTCTCCGCCACAAATTACTGAGGACTAATGTACATTTCGATCGACAGATCATTTTCGTCGAAGACTATAGAGGACGAAGAATGTTCATTTCGATAGACAGATCGTTTTCTTTGAAGATTATAGACTAATGCTCTTTTGATCGATAGATCTTTTTAATAGGAAATTATTCAGGATCAATGCTCGTTTGACAGCTTGATTATTTTCGTGGACGATATTTCAAGATGGAAGTTCAGTTCGATCATTTTATTGGTTCGTGGAATGTCATTCAGAATCAGGATACAGTCCCCGTTGCTGGCGTTGGCCTGGAAAACTGGTCTGTGCATCTCTGTTCAGTCGACAAACCTCCACAATTTCTGAACGTACGGAGAGTTCAGAGTTTGTACTCGCATGGGAAACATGTACAGGAATCATTCGACACACGTAACAGCTGCAAGGCTTCGCAAAGGCCTCGTGCTGCTCGCAGAGCGACGCAAATTGACTTTTGTGTCGGGGAAAAAGTATGCGAAAGGCAGTGCCTAAATCTTGTATTCGATAGTTGTTTTTCATCAAAAGTATTCCGTTCGAGTACAGGGGGACAACTCGCCGCCTCTCTAGCATATTCATCCAAATGCAAATTCATCAAAGAAAAAACGACGAAAAAAATGCTGCTGACAACGCAACTTGAAAGGAAACCTGGCTAGTGGAGTAACTCAGTGATGATTTGTACCCATAAATCAACCTATTTTGAAATGTTCCTACCCACAATTTCAGCGAAAAATGTAGTACTGTCATTAATTAATGTATCACAGGCTCGTCTCTTCGGGAATTCTACTTTTTTCACGACGAAGTAGGGAGGAATAAATTTTATTCGGTTATATTAAGTTTTGTCCACTTGAGTTTTATTCAAGTCGGCACATCACTGTGGCCCGGACGAGAAGGCCTTAACTACATCAAGGTGTTCTTGGTAACAACAAGTTGTATCTCAAAGAGTGCGCGATGAAGACTTATTTCAGGAGTGTCAAAATGTCATAATATGATCATTGGCAATGAAAAATTCTATGGTGGATATTAAATAATCGAAGTTCTCCAGGAGGTTTTCAAATTTTTTAAACCTTGATTAAAAGACACAAACTCTCATTGAACAAAAAGTCAAGTACTTCTGCTTCGATAGCTGGTCGAGTTGGCTTCCAGACTTTCCGCTTTTATCTGCTTGTTGTAAATACATTCAGTACAAATTGATGTTCTTGAACACATCTAGCTCCATGTTTCCACATATTAATACAGGCGGTTACAGATGTAACTTGAAACTATGCTTGATAACTTTAAAATTGTATAACTCTATGTTGTAACTTAAAAACTAAGTTGTTTCATCAGGCTTTTTGCAATAGACTTTTTTAGTACTTAGGATTTCGATGATATTACAGTAATTATACGTCCTTTTTTGTACATTTCGTACCGCGAATATCACAAAATACCATGTGGCAGTAACGGGTTTGATTTTACACGTAATTTATATACCTTGCTAAACTGTGCAAAGCTCTTTTTATACACTGAACATTTGTTGAATAAACATTTAAATAACAAAAGCTCTTACAAGTCATCCTAGACTCCTTTTCGTTGATTTAATGCAAGACAGTTTGAGGCTAAGGAAGCAATGAAACCTTTAGGGAAGCCAGTCTCTATTCCTGCCTAAATTCATAGCTCATAAATTCTAGACTTATAATAGCGCCTATAAATTTCATTAGAAATAGCCCCGATTGCCATCTCTGTCCATTGGCTGGCCCAGATCTCCACCAGTTTCTTCGCTACGTAGAATAACATCGCTGAAATCACCGCCCTAGATCTTGCATTCGGGATGCTTGTACGAATGTGTCACGCACTGCACCAAAGAACATCACACTCACCGTGTACGAGGGACAGGCGAAAAGTTCTCAGGCAATGGTCTGAAATGTTTGCATTTCACAATGAAATAATCATTTTTCTACTTAAGATCAGTTAAAATAAATGCACTTTTTAACCTTTGTTCCCACCGGTAAATTCCGTTTTCGTAAAGTTGCTGGATTTTTCTCTGAAATCTCGTTCGATTTTTTAACTGCGAACTCTCCGACCGCTCCTCGCTGACATGAAGGGAGAGTGATGCTGTTGGGTAAGTTTCAGCCTTTGCATCCTGGAACTCTAGAGTGAAATTGCTTGTGTGAATGATCATGTAAAAAAAAAACATAGGAACGCGCTGAGTAAACAGTGCTGATCAGATGCATTGTTAACGCTAACGATGCAACCGAAGAGACAACATTATAAAATCGGTTTTGGGGCGACCATCCTCTTTCTACTCCTCCTCACTCTGCAGTGCATTTTAACATAATTTCTTTCAAGTTTGGCACATCGATATATTTATTTTAGAATCTTCGAATATTTCATCAAACAACCCCCGTTTGAAAGATACACAGTCTGCTCTTCATTCCCTTTCACTTGATTTTAATTCTCTCGATAAAATCATTTTTCCGCATCATAGTTGCTTGTATCGCTCTCGTGAATAACCTTCATGATGGAAGCGTTCATTTTTCTTTTTTAGGACAACAACAATTCTAATCGATAGATTTGCTAAACTTACAAGCGGCTTCCCTAGCTCTTGCCCTCATAATCCAACTTTGTAAAAGGCGAGACATTGATACTTCTCAAAAGCAGTTTTGCCCTGGAAAGCGTCGTGTCGTAGGCACGATTCCCGGTCGCATCATGCATAAGGGACCGCGCCCCCCCTTTGGCCTCACGAGGCTTCGGGAGGCCTGAACACTTGCAGAAATACACACACGTTCCAGCGCAGAGAAATGGTTCCTCGGTCCTCAATCCTTGCAAAAACGGTGCGCAGGCTTGATATGCTGCGCCAGACTTTAAGTTAGAACGTGCCCTGAATTTGTTTGAGCCCTGCTGGGCCGTGGTCTTTGCTGTCAATAACGAACGAGAACAGAAACCGCAAAACTGGCACAATTTCGTAGTTGTTTTGAAGAAGAAGGGACGTTTTTCGTAAAGACCTGTGGCCGTAAATGCAGTGATGCTTCGTACATTTTAAGCAGTACTGCTAGGTATTGAGATTCGTGTTTCACTAGAAAAATACATTTCATATCGAGAATGAATATAGAATGTGCCATCATTTTTTATGGGCCCGTGTATTCGTTGATATGTGGTATAAATATGGTGGTTCTCTCGTTATTAAATACTCACTTCGTTCTTCTTTATGCTTAAAAAATGTAAGAAGAAAGAGCAGGTTGTTTAAAGGAAGGAGACGAATACAAGACGATAGAAAGCGAAGCACGAAAAAACTTCAGTGACAAAATATAATGTATTTGACATGAAAGAAAATAAGCAGTGAAAAATTCGGGTTATTGATGGAAGATAATAACAAATAATTGCAGAAAAAAATGGGACCCAACCAAGCATTGCTCGTGATGACGAAGCTCTGTAAATTCAACGGTCCGAACTTTTCTCTGAGCGGACGTCAATCAACACGATCCGGAAAAGGGGGAAGCCGTAGCCATGCTGTCATTATCGAACATCTAATTATCCGTCCCTGACATCCGAATTAAAATTAATGAGGACAAGTCGGGGGGGCAATTACACGGGGTGCCTCACGTAGTAACATTTTCCCCATAATCAATGACCAGTTTTTTGTGGATACGTCTGTTAATGACGTTTGGAAGAGGAATCAACGATAAAAACAGAGCGTCTACTTGATGACTTGCAAAGGCTGAAATTTTGATATCCATCCATTTCAAGTTTTAATTCTTAGGAAATGTAATGCTAAAAACGATGGGGTACAAAATTTCGCTTTGTTACTGTTTATGGGTTGAAATCATTATATCGCATTTTTTCTTTGTGGCCAGGTCAAGAAATTTTCAACTATGCTATTGTTCAACTTTATACTAGTAATGAATATTACTCAAGCATAACACAAAAGCAAGGTTTCATTCATACATTTAATATTGTTTTAAAATAATAGAAGTTAGGAAAAACACTTAATTGAGAGGGACATAAGTCCTGTTACATAGTGTAAATCATCCAACACCCAATAAAAATCGACGTAGATTATTTTGCGATTCCTTAATGTTTTCCACAGAATTCACGGTCGGGGAGAGCAGTGGAAGCGCAGTGGCGCAGTCGCTATGTCCGCTTGAGAGACGGACAATGCTGCCATATACGATTTCTGCCGGGATCTGCAAGCGGCTCCTAGTGCATTTTTTACCTGTATCGAGAAACTGCGCAAAAATGCCAGAGTCCGTCAGAGAATTACCTCCTCTTTGAAGAATGGCCTAAAGTCTCCCGCGCAACTGCGCTAATACTTAACAGGGTAAAAGAAGTGAACCCGATCTAAGAAGAGAAAATCCGTTTATCCATGACGCATTTGTGCTGATAAAAGAAGAGGGAGTTTTCCTTATGAAAAAGAGTAAGGTTGGTATAGTTAGGTTAGGTTAGGTTAGGTTAGGTTAGGTTAGGTTAG